>CBVK0102015510.1:0-16945 GCA_900067695.1 Picea abies | reverse complement strand
TATATATATATATATATATATATATATGGTATTTTGAACTGGATATATTGTAAAGGAGGTTTCCCCCTCAAAGTGAATTGTATTCATTGATTTTCTCCACTAGACTTCATGGACTATTTTCATTTTTGATGTTTTAATCCCCTCCAACACTTCTGGAAAGTTTTTGAATATCAACCTCAAGTTTCTACCATTACATGATTGATTTTCATTTTTTATTTGAGTTAGTATTTTAACATTGTTCAAGCCTTGGAAAAATCAATTTCCTTTCAATACTATTGAAATAATTCTTTTTTTAACTTTTCCATTCCCTCAAATCATGCAAAATATTTTTTTATTATCACTTATCCTTTTGATTTATTTTTGGTATTGCAAAGAAATTTGAAGGAAACGTATTTCTCCTTACTCTGCCACCTATGGGTAAGTGTGAAAAGTCAATATTTTTCCCTTTCTTGAATTCTTGAGGCTTTTCCACAACCAATCTTCATTTTTTCCACACAATTGTGAAATGTTTTTAGAAAATGATTTTATGTTTTTCTCCACAACTAGCGGGCGCCCTATCAAAATTGATTTTCCTCCTTTCTCTGCTCTCACACCGGGGATTAATTTCAAAATAAACATTTTGAAATCAGACAATATGTTAAAATATTATGATTTTTGTTTGGCTCTTTGTAGATCTTTCTAGGAGTTAATCTTTTGTTTCACCTGATACCAACATAAATCTTGCGATCACCAAATATCCCATTCACTTCGCTTCTTGTGGGGAAGATCAAAACAATATATTTTATTTCCCCTCCGAGGCACTTGTGAAAACATATGCAAAAACATAAATTTAGTGATATGGAGTTAATGGAAATTTTAATGGTGTCAATTGATTGGCATGATATGATTTAGCAATCCTAATCATTCCTAGTCATTGTGTTAGCACATCCAATTTTTTGTTAAATCTTGGAAAAAATTGTAGTTTTGAAAGGACAATGTGCTCCTGGGACTAACTGCATCATTCATCAAGTCAAAATCTTGGGTCCCTTGGAAAAAAATTAAGATTCTTTTGGTAAAAATTTCCTTTCCCAAGTCCTTTTGATTCTCAAGTTTATATGATGGGTTTTTAATTATTTTTATTATTTTTGGAAAAAATATTGGGCCGGGGGCCCAATCTCTAAGTATTCAAACCAACCATCAAAGCTCGAGCCAAGCACCAATTACCAAATCACATGCCAACAAAACACACAACATCAAATCAATGCCCAAGATGAAGCTCCAAGCGACCAAGGAGAGGGGTATAATTGCACTATGCGTCGTGTATACAAAGAAATAGTTGTCAATATGAACTTGTGGATTAGGTTTGTGCCCATGCATGTGGGATATATTCCATACATGCAAAAATAAAATGGCATGACAACACACCAAAACTTGACAACAAACATATATCATGGAAGGCCAAGCTTAGTCGACAGTACTCATTGTGCAACAATGAATCTTGTCAGTAGCACATGTTAAGTCAATGTGTAACGACCCTGCTTAAATATATGTATATGATTATTAAATTATAATTAATTTAATATTATGGTTTAGCTAATCTTTTAGGACATTTATATTATTAAATTAATTATAATTTAATAACCATATACATCTATTTAAGCAGGGTCGTTACAGAATGTATTCCCATTAACCAAGTTGAAATTGTCTCAATGCCAACGGAATGCCAAGGTGTCAAGTGTGCACTCAAAGCGATGTTTCAAGTAACATGATCAAATGTCTAGGTGTCCTCTGACTATTTTAATCTGAGGGTGAATCTGTTTTAATCTTCCTCGAAGCTGCATAACATAACATTTGCATGACAACTATATATTCCAAGGAAATTCCAATCACACGATGAATATTTTTCCCAGCCCTTGCAAGTTTTAGGAATCTCATTGAAAGAGAATGAAAAATATTGACCTAATGCCAACAAATTAAACATCTATATACCAACTTTGAGCACCAAGTAGTAATTGTGCTTGCATGTGTCATAAGCTAAATAGGGTTAGGTAGGGTACAAGATCTTGTGGACATTTTTCATTCTCTTTCTTTTATCAACTCTAGTTGGTGTAACCTAGAAAATCAATTTAGGATGTTCAAATAATTATGGGTGACTGGTCTCAAGGTAGAAATTCTCGAGAAGTCATTTACTACTTCAACAATTTCTTATTTTGATAATGGTTTTGTTTACCAGTTCTGTGAGGCTAGTAAGTGTAGCATTTTGAAATATTTTGGATTGATTGGCTAGTACCTCCTGGATTTTTATAATCATAGCAAAAACTAATGCTACTGAAAAAAAATTTACCACTTAAGGGAGTAATCTTGTCTACTTGGAAATTGGAGAGGAAGTACTCATTGAGGTGAAAGATTTGGAAATCGATTTTGATGTATCTTTCCTTGATATAAATTTTGTTGGCCCAGTTTGTTGAAAGTGTTATTTTATCAAGTAAATAGTGAGCTTGAATTTTATATGTGCCTAGGGTAAAGGATATCTATGTTGTTTCAAAAAAACATTATTGGATGGACTCATATAATAAATGGCATGGGAGTCATCCTCGAAGACAGACTTACAAAAAGATAAAATTTCCTCAAGAAGTTTGCATCCAAATGTATGAATTATGCGAAAGATTATCTCCAGATCAAAATTAGATAAAACTTGGTAGCTTCCAAATTTTCAGTTGGAAAAAAATTTCCAGCCATAGTATCAATATTCAAAGGATTATTCCCATATTGTGAATATAAAGATATTTTTTCATGTTAAACATAAATATTTCGTAGTGAAATTTGTCATGCTGCAAAAGTGTTGAAGGAAGAGTTTTTGTAGCAAAGTTTACCTCGACGCTACGAAACCACACAGTCAGCTCAAGATTGAGACTTTCAATTGCCAACTGGAATGGATCATTCCAAGTCATCAAGTGAACAAGAAGATCAAAAATTTTGTCATCAAATCATGAATATTTGATGATATTTGAATACATTAATTAGTCAAGTAACAAAATCCTAGAATCTAGGAATCAGTTCTAGTTTGTTATTATTTGTTGTAATTATTTTCTATTTTGTGAAAAAATGAATATCTCGAGCCTCTAGAAGGATTATGGAGGTTAATATATATATTGGAAACTGTTCAAGGTTAGAAGGGTTCGGTCGAGAGACTCGAGAGAGTTTGAGGAGGAGTTTACTTGCTCATTTGTAAGCCTGAGGGCCTGTGATGTAAATTTTTCTTCCATGGAAGATACATGAAAGTTGTTATTTATCATAATGTTATTTCTTTGTTGTCCATTTCTTTTTCCATTTTCTTTCTTGAATATATTGCATATTTTGAAGATCAAAGGTTGCATGTGATTAATAAATCCATGAGAAGAAGAGGATATGTTGTATCCTGGTTGTTAATCATTGTTTTTATTCAAGTATCTGGCATTCATTTTGTAGAGAATATTCCTTCCTGGGGTATGTTCTCCTTTTCGTTATCTTCTTCACTCTTTTATTTGTCATTATATAAAAATTTATTCTGGTTTGCAGCTTGACTTCCTTCAATCTGTAGATAGGTTATGCATATAGGTTATGACTCCATGCCCAATGGTGTGCTACTAATCTACATTTATTTTTCTTCCCTTTTCCTTTCTTGTTTAAGTTTTGTTGATCCACTCAAGTCTAAAATTGATTTAATTATTCATATTTTGATGGGTACTGAGATTATCCTTATATTGGTCTAAGGGTAACTTCTAGTGCTAACATTTTTGGTACCGTTGTCAAGGAATGGAGACACAAAGATATATTCCCTGGGATGTACAACAAAGACTATGACAATTCTTGATGATGAACAAGGATTGGTGACAGAATAAACTGCATCTTTCACCTGGCGACTCCACACATTTGAAGAACTTGTTGGTGATTCAAATCAAGTTACAAGACTCCACTGAAGAACGAGGTCAGAACAAAAAAATGAAAGGAAAACACATGAAGTCCAGGTATCAAGTTATAAGTTTCTTTCAGGAACTTATGTTATTTTTTGTCAGCTCTTTCTTGTATTTTCCTTCACATATCTGGAGAATCATCCTTTTCTTTGTTTACTCTAATGATCATGAAACTTCATTTATATATCCCTCTTTGGAAGAAGAAGGTATGCATTCTTCTTGCATTATTGATGTTGACCCTATTCCTTCATTTGAAACACATGAGAAAGACGATGTGAATATACTCATGTATCTTGAACCTGATCATTCTTGTCATTCTATAGATAGTAAAGTTGATCCATTACCTTCTACCATTTTTGTTGAAACTTGCAATCATCCTGTTGAACCTTACTTTCATCCCACTGAATTTCAGTCTAGAATTATAGAGAAAAGTTTTAAACCTTTTAGGCTTCCATCTTGCCTCCATCCTTACCCTCCCAAATTTATTGAGTATCTTCCTCAGTTTACTAGAGAAGACCATATCACAACTAAGAAATAATTGGGAGATTTTTAGAATGTCATTGATAATTTTGAAATTGTACATGAGGATGTAGCTATGAGGTTATTTTGCAAATCCTTATTTGGAGATGTTGAATTATGGTTTAGAAATTTGGAAGATTTTTCTATTGGTTCATGGGATGATTTTCATTGTGCATTTTTGAGATACTGGGGTGAAAACAAATCCTTCGATCAATACTTAACTGATTTTCACACCTTAAGAAGAGAGGAGGATGAAGCTCTTGCTACATTCAACAAAAGGCTTCAATTTTTTTATTGTAGTATTCCTTTGGAGATCCGGCCTTCTGAAGTTGTTTCCATGTTGCAGTATACAATAGCACAACACCCTGATCTAGTTATTTATCTCATGGAGAGAAAGTCTATGACCTTGCAACAGATGTTCAATGATGCCCAAGAAATAGAATACAATCTTCGAGCTTGTGGAAAGTTTTCATATCAGATTAAGGATGAACAGTTGAATGCTAAGGAACATGAGAGTGAGCATGATCAACAAAATATTGATTTGGATTCATGTTGTTATGAGAAGAAGGATGATTCATTTATTAATTTTCCTGAAGTTTTCAATGGTGATATTTTTGTAGATGAACATAATCCACTTCTTGAAGAGAAAGTTGTTGTCCCAATTTTCCTAGTTGATGACATTGTAGGGGTTTATGATTTTCCTAGATATGATGATGAGTATGATGCTGATTTTTTAGAGAATCCAACTGTGTGTTTTTCATCAGGAAGTGTTCTATTTCAGTAGTCTCATGAAATCACTCATCCCATATATGACAGTTATTCCATTGAGCACAAGTAAAGTTGTGAGTCAACTGAAAGTAATTCTCTTCTGTTATGCTCTTCTTCATTTAAGATTTTGAAATAAAAAATTTAAATCATCAATGAAGCCGAGGAGTGTGAGCTGATGCAAAGTCATATAGACTCACTGGAACAAATTGACAACTCTATAATTCAACACCAACCTTTTCATGTTTCAATGATCCTGCAGCTTGTTATCCGGAGGATCTATGCAGTCAAATTTTTTAGCCTTTGATCAACTGTAGGTATGAAAATGAAGGTGATCATGAGCTAGTGTCAAAACTAGCTATGTCTTTGTTCCCAACAAGTGTTTCATTGCAACACTCTCATGACAATTTTCAGCCTCTTTGTGACATCCATTAGATTGAATTACATGAAAGAGAAGATGTAGTTATAGGGCTGTTACAAAATCCGATCAATTTGCATGCTTTTAAAGTTCCTTTTGCAGCATGTCTCGAGTGAGTAAGTAGGCTTAATTTTTCAGAATTTGTTAAATTTGAATTTGTTTGCAAGATTTTATTTGAGTTTCCATTAAGCAGGGTTTTCCTTTCACCCCTGAAGAGATACATGCAAGGAGTTCAACTAGTGAACAAGATTCTTACATGGATACACTGGATTTTCTACTTCACTTGATTGAGCCTCATGGTTCAACTTAGAGTAGGATTGTTTGTTTTTGAATAAGCTCATAGGAGTGAGTATATTTCAATTTTCAATTTGCAGCAGTATGCAATTTTGGTTTTCAGTGGTTTTGGTTACATAATAAGTTGGTTGCAGGTCACAAGTCGGTTTGTAGGTTGCATACATGGTTTGGGAACAAACCAATGGATGAAGGCACTTGGTTAGCGGGTTCTTGGCAGCTCGTAGGGAGCATGCCATCCCCCATGGAGCCTATGTTAGAACAATAATTTGCATTATCAAATTTGATTCTTTTGCAGTGTTATTTTTGCAACGCTAGTGAAATAGATCATTATGTAGCACTCATTTTGTAGCGCCTGTGAGAAGTCAACTAATGGCACTATTTTGGTCAATAAAGAAAAGTTTGAAAGGGAAAAGGTTTGTAACTATGCGGAAATAAAAATTTGGTTTTAAAACCAAATTTGGCTCTGGGGTTCATGAACAATTTCTTTTTTGATATTTTTTGTTAAAAATATGGGGTCTGAGGCCCAATCTCTCTTCTACTCTACCAAGTGCTTCCTATTCAAGCCAACACAACACACAACATCAAATCAATGCCCAATACCAAGTGCCAGGACACCAAGGAGAGGAGCATATTGTTTACGCAACGTGTCATAATGCATTGTGGATGTAAGAGGATATAGAGGGATATTATGTTGTTTTCCTTGTGTATGTGGTATTAATCCTATATGGAATGAATAAAAATGCGCAGTTCTTTTAAAACCCTAACACACCATATGTAAAGGTAAAGGGCCATGAGGATCATCATATTGAATGCCATATGCTAGATAATGCTAGTTGTCGTTTGTCCAAAGTGTGAAAGGCCAATCAAGAGTTTCAAAGAAAAATATGGAGGGTCAACACCGTTTGATTGTGCCATGATCGATCAAAGGAAACAAGGGGGAACCAAAGAAACACACAACAATGATAAATTCCCAAAGGCCAATGCCAAATATGAACCATGGCACTATCTGTTAAAGAGAAGGTTTCAAGGGTTTGATTGCAATTGTTATGATGAGGCCCGTAAGAATGGACTTGAGGAACCTATGGAATGTTTGCGTAGAGGTATCACAAATTCATGGCCAATTATTGTTGCAGTGAGTTATGTGAGGGAAAATATAAGGTATCACAAATTCATATGGCATGAAATGCTTTATGGTGAAGTTTCTAGATTTGGTGTTGAGATATTTCTCATCATACAATTTTTAGTGTAATAGATGTTGGTTGGGCTAGTATGAGGGTGAAAATTGTGAATGAATATCTTGCTACAGGGTTAAGAACTAATGAATAATCTATATCAAATTCCCAAAGGATTGTTTATACTATGTTTCCTCTAGCATATAAGCTTCAGACGGTTTGTGGGTATGACTAAAATAAGAATTGAAGGGCGCAATATTGTTTGCATAATTCACCAATATAGCATTAATATTTTTGAGGTGTTTGATGAGTTTTTACTGACGAGAGTAATGGAGATAAAATTCTGAATAAACCCATGTTTTTCACAGAATTTAGACTATCATCTCTGTGTAAAGGCTATGCATAAATGACACTACTATTCAATGAAGGATTTTAATCATCTTGTAAATGGCATGATTGGTTGCAATATTTGAAACTTATGCTCTATATGTCTTGAAATATATCACATGTGCAATGTTTGGGAAAGAAATTCCAAATCGACACTTATTTCCACAAGACATAGTACTTAGAATTTGAGGGTTTGAAACAAATATGGTGTAGTTTTAAATCATGAAAATTTGCACATGGAAAGATGACACTCAACTATCAAATGAAAAATGGCAGAACATATTTTGGGAAGTAATCATTTCCAAATGTTTAGGAAAGGTGGTTGATTGTTTCCATATTCTAAGGAGAGAGAGATAAGCCAAATTTACTCGTTAGTTGGTCATTGGATCAACAATAAAAAAATAGAGGTTTTGCAATGAGCTTGTACACACTACAAAAGTGCACAGTCAGCCTTGAACCAAGCCAATTCAATTTCCAGTTGGAGTGGAAGTTCCAAATCATCATCTGGAATAGAAGAATCGAGAATTTTTCCACTAAAATCATGTAGTTTTTATATGATTTGTATGCATTAATTAGTCAAAGAAATGAGCCCAAAAAGCTAGGATTTAGTTTGAGTTTGTTGTAACTTTTTTCTATTATTAGAAAACTGAAGATACCGAAATCCTAGATTAGGGGATAAGAAATGGATATATTTTGAAATTTGTTCAAGGTTTGAGGGGTTCAGTCCATAGGATCAAGAGAGCTGGAGGAGCATTTTTGCTGCTTGTTTGTAAGCCTGAGGGCATGTGATGTAAATTTTTCTTCCATGGAAGATTCATGAAAGATGTTTTTATTAGAATGTGATTTATTTGTTTTCCATTTCTTCTATTATCTTCTTTCTTGAAATATAGTGCATATTTTGAAGATGAAAGGCTTCCTATGATTAATAAATCCATGAGCAACAAAGTATTTGTTGCATATTGCTTTTTAATCATTCTTTTATTTCAAGTATCTTGCATTCATTTTACAGAGAGGATTCCTGCTTGATGGATGTTATCCTTTTTGTTATCTTCTTCATTCGTCTATCCATCATTATATAAATCTTATTCTATTATGCAACTTGATTTACTTCAATTTGCAGAGAGGTTATGAATCCACACCCAATGTTGTAGATCATTGATCTGCAATTAATTTGTTGTCCTCTCCTTTCTTGCAGAGTCTTGATGATCCACCTACCAAAATCAATTTAAATATTTCAATTCTAATGGGTATTGGGCTTATCCTTATAGCAGTCTAAGGGTAAATTTTAGTTTTAACAGATCTAGTGAATACATTATGCATAGGGTGTCTATCTCAAATGGAATCTACCATTCTTTCAAATTCAATATGGCATTGCTATCAAATGCCTAGTCCATTCAAAGAAATCATGCATATGGGTCGAAATCATTTGTAATTTCTCTCACTTCAAAATATACTTTTGTCTTGACCCCATTAATGTTAACTTGAACCTTCTCCAAACCTGCGAATGGGATAAATATTATACTAGTTTGTGAGCTTGAGTTTAATGGGATACCATGCCATCTTAGGCTTTCCCATAAACTCTCATGACTTCTTTGACAATATGTTCACATCAGACCCCAGGTTCAACATAACACCTTCCATCTCATAGCTACCCAATTCACATTTTGAATTCTCTACCTGTTCGCTTCTTCCTACTAACATGGTCTACATCCCTTTCTAGCAGTGGGGCATAACTAAAAGTTTCATTCTCACCTTCCTCAATCCATATCATCAATAAGTGTGTCAAATTATTGTTAACTAGAGGATCAACCAACAAAACCAACACTATAATAGAACAACACAAGAATTTACTTACCTATTTCTCTGAGTCAATTTCTAGTTTTTGGGTAAGCGTTGTGTTGTGATTAATTGAAATCCACGCATTGCAACTCCTCGCACATATGTATGTCTTCAATTTTCTTTTATGTGTTGCATAGGAACCAATTTTGTTGTGTAACATCAAACTTGGGAGGTTCATGCACTTCTTTCTTGATCTTTCCCTCTAAATTATGTTCTGAGCACTCTCCTATGTTCATGTTAGTTCCCGTGTGGATTCCTCCTCATGTTACTACCCATACATTGGCTACTTCTTTCCACTACTATACTTTACAGAGATAAAAAATTCACCATGTTGCAACATCCCTTTTCTCTTCCCACTTCACCACCAACCCCGTGCAATCTTCTGTGACATGGTCTACATTGTGGAAATATCGACACAACATGTGGGGCATGGTTTAGAACCACACTAAGTGGTTTGACTTGTCACAATTGAAGTAGGTGGGTTTTTTTCCTACCCGCCCACCATATCATCTACCTCTTCCTTTTCCATATCTTCCTTTCTAGCCTCCCTAGAAGCCTCCATGGTCTCCACCCTTATTCTCCTCTTGGACCTTATATGCATATGCAATATGATCTTTCATCAACTGTAATGATCGAAATTTGTTTACATCACTCCCCATGGATTTTCATAAATCACATAATAGAGTGTGTGTAGTCTTTTGATATTTTTTCAGCCTTCAACAATGGGGAGGTACATAGCCCCATTGTCTACAAATATTGCACCATTCAGTTTTTGGCCTAGTAGAAAATAGATTTGGAAAACCATTCACCATGTAGTTTCCCAACTCAAGACACTCATTCTTATGGTGACCCTCTGCACAAAATATAGTACAACATACATTATCACACACCACCTTTCTATTTTTCATATCTTGCAACTGCATGGTGAGGGTCAAATTTGATATTGTACATGCACCAACCCTGTCGATGTCTAGCCACATCTAAGAGTATGATGTAGGTGCATTGCAATTTCTAAGGCATGCATCTGATTCATCACCTTCAGTTGCATGAGTGACACCCAAATGTGTGGGAGGAGTCTAGGAATGAACCAATCTCTTTATTGGACATCCTAGATATGGAAGGTTAATATATCAATTAGAATCTTGAATCGTTGGTCATAATCCCACATGGTTTCTTCAACCTATTGTTTAATCTCTTTGATTTATGTTATGCACCATGACTCCAAGTTTGGCTTTTGGAATTCTGTAAGTGAATCTATCTTTATCTCTATAAGGGACCTTTCTTTTTATTCTAGTGTAGTAACCTTATACTCCATATAACATTTCAGAGCTTTGTCTATGAAGGTAGTATTTAAATACACAATCTTAGCTTCCTTATCTGTGAGATGCTTTATAGACTAGTTTTCTTCACATGTGAACCAATGTTGTTTTGCATCATCTCTTCCCATCCCATGAAACATAGGGAGAATGAGGGTCAAATCATCCCTCATATGAGTGGCTATACCTGAAATAGAATTTGATCCTCTTGATTGGTTTCTACTTGGTACTACTGGAACTAGTAATGTTTCTTGTGAAGTTTTGCTAACTTCTATTTCCATTACACTTGTATCTTCTACTTCTGTCACTTCTAAAAATTCTTCCTTTGTTGTTTCTTGATATTTTAAAATGAAAAAGGGGGGTTTTTAAAAGAGGGGATTACTCCATGCTACCTCATATTCTTCATTGGTGAATCCAAAATAGATTCCTATATTGAGCCACAAGAGCCTCCTTACAACAACCAAGATATCTTCACTCTTTAGGAGGGTAGCTTCATCACTATATTTGGTGTCACCGAAGCTACTACTATGCACCTCATCTTCCACTGATTCAACAACATATATTATTAGCCAAGGGTATATGACCTCTTTCTCCACAACTCTACTGCTACTTCCTTTGATATCTTCTCTTGATACCTCATTCTTGATGCTATTTTTCTTCATTCACCTCTCTTTTTCTGCACTTCTCTTTGTCACATATATTTCTCTTGCGAACCATTATGGAATGGATCCTCTTCTCACCTTCATATTATATCTCCTTAATACTCATTCATCACCCCTTTTTCTCCCTTCGTTTCTTTCCTTCTTTCCTCACTTCCTTAGCTTCACTCTTGTGTATCACTCAACTCTTATTATTATTTTCTCTTCTGGATCCATTATCTCTTCACCTTATCTCATATTCTTACACCTTATTTTAATTCACCCTCCTTAGTGTGAGGGGTTCACTTTTCCATCCTATCGGGATCCGTGCAAATCAACCCATTCTCATCAAACAACATCTTGATCCAAAGTCAGATTTTGTCTAACAATATTCCTCGAGGGCTGACTACAAAATTTCTTTCTTCACTACTAAAATATTCACTGCATTCGATTGCAAATTCAACAATGTATCATTCTGTAACTTGTTCAAACAAAAAATCGATGGATTTTTCCCACTTATTATCCAAATACTTCCACTAAGATGTTGATTCTTCATCCCAATTTGTTGGTGCGGGGATTCATAACCAAGGTTTGAAAGATGTTACCAACAAAACCCCCATAAATGTTGGCATATTAAATATTCTAAAACTAAATAAAGTCACACCACATATGCACATGAGAATCACTAAGACAAAACAATTTTGCATTGCGTGAAGGAATATTGTAAACAAAAAGCACATAGCCCATAACTATACATTACATCCTACCCATTCACATCAACATTCATATATGTAAGTTACAATCTAGAATATATATAAATAATTCATCCGTGACAGAGCTCATGACAAGAAGTACCAATTTGGATCTCATTATTTTCATTAATCAACCATAAATAAACATTCAGATACATAATGGGTTGTAGCCTTATCAAATATTCAATGAGACTCGAACCATAGACCAAAAACTCAGATCTAGATCCAATTTCTCTCTCATATGGTATTATGTTAGGAGGATTGCATCATTAACAATAATAACCAAATCTAGAACAACCCACATTGGTTCATGTGCATTCCTTTTATCTCTCCATAAGAATGATAATGATAACAACTCTTGTATCTCAGTAACAACCTGAAGCATGAAAAATTGATTGTTTACAAAATGGTTACTAATCATTACCATTGATATTTGATGACCAAATATGAAAATATGATTTCTTACAAGTCCTTGCGTGGTATAAGAGTTGGTGGGAACACTACAAAATAGTTTTAATAGGTGCAGTAGAGACTAGCTGGGGTGCATTGGATATTGATAGTGATGCGGTACAAAAATTGTAGTGTGTGTAGACATCAAACTATAAAACTTGTGGCACACATAGATATCAAACTAAAAAACATGTTGTGCTAGCACGTGTGGTCTTGAAAAAACTATGGTACCAACATATATGGGAGTTTATCATATGGTGCCTCCTCTCCCACTCCTAGATGTGGTGGAATATATGCATGGAATCATTTTTTCTAAAATGTATACAAAATCTCAGTCTCTGCATCATATTAAACATGGAAATGAAAATGGTTTAGTAATGTTAAACCTAAGTAATCATAGGTGCTAAATAATTATCATCTGAACTTGATATACCACTTCATTTCCACCCTATTTAGGGTACATCAGAGAAGCCTAAGTCTAATGAAATCATCCATCAAGGAATTCTATGAACACCATAGGTGGAAAGTCATCACATGATTCCCTAGATCCTCTCCAAAATTCCCTTCAATTTTTGGAATGTGCTAAGGAAGTTTGGTGGGAACCAAAGGCCATTTTAGATCATGCAACATTGGGTCATTCATGAGCTTCATCAAGTCTAGAATATTCAACATCACTAAGAATGGAAGCCCGGTTTTCATAACCAAGTTCCAACCAGGGATGATTTTAAGGATGGAAATTTATTTTATAATGTAAAAACCTTAATGAATCTTACTAATCCTTCATATGCCAACTATAAATGTTTGGCGATATTTTTATTAAAATATTAAATTTTTTTAAAGATTCTATATAGTTTGTATAAAATTTTGGCGATTTTTAAGGTAAAATAATTTTATCATATAGAATTTGGACGAATCATTTTTAGAATAGAAAATCTTTTTTTTTGAAAAACCATGGAAAATTAGCCCATGAGAGAAATTTAGCCCCTAAAATCATCCCTAGTTCCAATTTCTATGGTTTTACCCCATCATTTGATTGGTACTTGTAAAATAATTTCCTGGTGTATAGCGAGTGCTAGGTGCTAAAGGTTTATTTGCTTGATGTATAGGATTTTGAGTGTATTTAGGAGTCACCTAGACAAAAGGAGGAAGTACTAAATACATCATATTGTTGAATCCTTGGAAGGGAGTTCTCCTTTTCAACATTGCATAATATGGGAAGCCTCTTCTCATATAATTTTCAAATCCTTGGAATGGATTTATCCCTATTGGAATCAATGAAGATGGATCTCCAACCATTGCGTTCCCAAATCCTTGAAAATTATTGTTCCTTGTGGGTATTTCAAAAGATGAAAAAGACCCACTTCGTAGTGAAGAACTAATGCAGGGATATTCCCCCCTCTGAATGGGAAGGAAGGGATAGGATTTGAAAAAATCCCCATAGACACATTGACATTAGGGAATATCGAGGGAATTCTAGCCATGAAATGGACCATCCTGATTGATGGCATCTTGAAAGAAAAGGAATCCAACCATATGATGTAGAGGGTTGAGCTCCCATACCATTGTTGGGATAATACATGGGAGGAATGATGCCTCCACTTGATACCCTCACGACAGATTGAATTGTGATTGATATAATGGTAGTCAATATGGGAGGAATGAATCCTCTATAAGAGATAGTCGATATGGGGGTATGATTTCACCTATATCCTGAGGTATTTAAAATATTTTCCACTGTGGACCATTGAAGAAAATAATTTGGTATGTGAATCACATTCTCAAAGGTTCAAACATGGAAATGAACAGTTCTACGAGGATTGGTGAGGGATGACTTAAATTTCTATGGGGTTGGATCAGTGGTATCCTCAAAATCAATGGCACTAATATTTTCTTATGGATGAGGATATGGAACCCCCTATTAATTGGCACATGTCCATCCAAATCCCTCATAATTGACTTACTATCAATTTATTTATCAGTAGGACCTTCCCTTGAAATATTGTTCATGTCTGTTTGCATCTATGACACTAGCTCTTCCAAACTAGTGTTGTTCAGAATACACATTTGAGGAGGCAACTCCACACTTTTAAAAGAAAGACCTTAGGTACTTCTGTATTGGAGGCGTGGTTTTCCAACCACTTTGGATTAAAGATTCAAAAGAAGAAAGACACTAACAACCTAAGTCCATCTAAACAAAACAACATAGAGCACACAAATAAAAATGTCCTAAGAAGATTCAACAAACAAACTACCATTCCAAAGCTCAGCCTAGGTTAGTTAGGATTGGAGTCCAAGATAGTGAATATATTATCAAAAGGATGTTCCGAAAACTAATATGGGTTGATTAAGTCTGAATAGGTCAATCAATCAAGGAAAGAAATAAAGTTATGATGACCTCCCACAATAATCAAACAAGGTGAAATTACCCTTGTGAAGACAAGCACCCTCCATGAAAGATGAGATGGTGATTATGCATCTTCCTTAGGTATTGCAAGAAATTCCCACTCATAGTCACCTATGGGATGTCATAGGAATGATTACTAGGGTTACTAATTTTCATTTGTGACCAAGAAGAATAGTCATGGGTTGGGATCACATGTATGGGTAGGGAAATAAAGCCCAATTCTTCCAAGAAGTGATTCCACCTAGAGGACCTCACACTTCCAAAAATCCCCATACACATAGTAATCCAACAAACACCAAAAGAAAAGGAAGAGGGGATATAACCTCCACTTTCCCCTAGTTTGACGTCATGCTTGACACCTATGTTAGAGGTTCTTTCCTAGCAAGCACGTCTTATTTCTAATGGATTTCCACTCACTAATAAATTCTAGTTTGAGTTTACGATCCATGAGAGTTTACTCTCTAATCCTAATTGAAGGCCCTACATGATAGACTATTGTTGGTTTATACAAAGAAAATTCTAGGAAATTTTATATTATGCATTCATTTTTAAAGGAAATTTATTAATCAAGGATATGATGCTGCAACATTTGGTATTTTTCAGACCCTTGTAAAAATAAACTTTTAAGAACACTGGAAATAAAAATTTACTCTTATCCTTCACTATATTCAGTTTTCAATGTATAGCATGAATACTTTTTTGAAATGAAATAATGATGCATGATGGAAACACTAAATGCAATTTTCTTTCTGTGACTTAGACAATAATACCATATTCAATTATCAAACCAAAAAGGAAAATTCAACTGAACAAGTATTACTCCTGAAAATGCACAAAAACAAAGAAAGAGAAACACAAAAAGTGTTTTTTGTTAATTTTGTTTTGAGAATGGATGCAAAATACAAGAAATCATATGCTATTCTATTGGAAAGAAACTGTAAACAAACTATGGAAACTAGAATAGGAAAGATACTAAAGTAGAATAGGAAAAAAAGAGCAGAAAAGGACAAGTTTTGCAACTCGCAAGGCAACACACTATATTAGACAGAAAACTACATGTACACACACTTATTAAGGAAACATTCATGTGCAAGATATGTTTCCAAGAGAAACTCATGTGTGTGCTTATTTATAGGAAAAATACTTCAAAAAAGACCTTAGTGAACCCTTGCAAACTATTCTAGTAGAATAACAATAGGCTAAACATACTAAAAACCAAATAGAGAAACTTAAACCAAGCCTAAAAGAAACAAAGAAAACCCTCTCAAGAATATATGAAGCAATTGTTTCTAGTGGAGTCACCATTTATGTTGCAGAGTAAACTAGCTTATGGCTAGCCATGAAAAACCATTAGCATAGAAAAATTGAAAGAACAATGCAAATATTTCCCTTAAGTAGGCTATGATGAAATTTATATAACTACCAACTAGTTATGAGGTGCCTTGGTTCAGGGGGTTGGTTGGATATGATAATTACTAGTTGTCCTTTCTTCAACTGTCCTCATTCCTATCCAAGAATGCATACCAATGTAAAATGAAACAAACAACCTTCCTCAATCTGTTGGTAGAAATAGAAATGAGCATGAAATAATTGCCCTAACTAACTTTATCATGTAATTCAGTTCCTCTACAAATGCTAACAAGAGACATAATTACTATAAAAGACATAATGTTTGAGGGAAGGAAAGAAGATATATCTTCATTTTATTATAAATAACAACAATACAAATAGATGTACATGATCTTGTTGTTAGCACTATCTCTCATCATTGTTTGGATTCCTCCATTCTTGGTGTCACTCAGAACTTCTTTGAAATTTAATAATATTCTTTGCATGAATGTGAGGACAACCAAAGGGTTGTAGGCCTAAGAATATGAATGGGAGATGATGCTTAGGAAATAGGGGCTTCCTGGGGGAACATGGTCATAAAAACCTCAAGGATATGACAAGCATTGACTAATCTGGGTGAGAGGATAATGCTTCTATTAATTAATTATTTCTCTTTGTCTCTCTGTCACTATTTTTATCCAAACCTTGAATTGGGTACCTTTTTATTCCA
>CBVK0102015509.1:10933-22625 GCA_900067695.1 Picea abies | reverse complement strand
ATTTTAAGGTCACATCCAAGCCAGACACCAAATTGGTGTATGAGACACCCATATTTGTTTCACAAGGGAACCCATCCACATAGTGATTTGACTGATAAAGTATACAAATGTGTACATGCCCTACTCCCCTTTGGATTTGAACCTAGGATATAGAGGAGGAAACACATTTTCTTAATGATTAGGCCCACTCATGTTGTACCCCATTTTTGAAGTCACACGCTCCTTTACTAAAGGAAAAGTGCATGTGCATTCTCCTTTGATGAGTGGAAAGAGCGTGTGGAACATAAAGGTGGATTTTTTGGTAGAGTTCAGGGTTTCCCAAGCTATAAGGTATATATGAAGTGAATAAAGGACAAAATCAATGCATCTAAGACATGAGGGTGTAAAAAGATGTTATAACACTCAACAAAGAAAAATCATGGAGTATATGAAGTCTCACACAATATATGATATTCAAGTTAAGTAAAGTAAATAAAATATTGCATATATCCTCTCAACCTAAGGATCACGACAAATAATCATCACATCAAATAGTTTGACTAAGAACTTGCATCTACTTAATGAATGGTGGAAAATGTCCTAATAATTAAAATTCAATACTATTCTAACTTGTCAATGAAGGTGAATTGGTAGGTAGAAATGAGGTTTAACCTTGTTAAAAGATAAGAAAAATTTATCTTTCATATTACTTGAAAGGGGAAGCATGGAATATATAAAGAAAAAGGGGCATCTGGAATGAAAAGGAGGTGACTATTTGGAGCATGTATCTAAAAATAAAACAAATGGAAAAGTTGTCCCAGATGGAAAATTGATTCTTCAAAACCAATATTCCATCTAAGAAGAAAGATGAATATTTAAGGTATTTGAGTGTTTCATTTAGAAAACACTCAAGTGTAGATTAGTGGTTTGAGGATATTGTGGGTATATAATATGTATTGTGGAAGAAACATAGTCCAATTTTTCTATAGAGCGTCACATATCAATAAACTAACTAATTATCACATTTCCATTGTTATTATCCCAATCGATCTATTGCTTTTCAAATAAAATATTTTAACTAAATAATGATCACCAAACTCAATTAGAATCCCTCATATAATGTTTTGATAAGGATATAAGGACTCTAAGAGTGGGTAAGCTCAATAAACAAATGATAGAGATAGGGGGATCAATTGTTTGATGTCTTACCACAGTGCTAGGAATATTGATCAATGAACAAAGCTTCATAATACTTTAGAATTCTTTCCCAAGTGTTATTTATATATGTAATTATGCTACTTTTGGAGCATTTTTTATCAATTCAATCCAAATAAATCAATTTCATGAAATATTATTCTATCTATCTATCTATAGTAAAGAAATACTTCTCTTCAAAATTGTAGTATAATAGGTTTGATTGACTACCATATTAATTGAATTCTTTACTCTACAAAGCATACCTATGACAAAGTATTCCATTTCTATCATGACCTCCTTCCACTGAGTGATTTGTAATTAACGTACATCATAAATAAATAAATCCCTCTCCTTCATATTGAAGCTGAGAAGGGGAGGGGGGTTATGCATGAATTTTCATAGGATTGAATCCTTTATGAAAACTTTAAAGTTCACTGAGATATCTAAGTGTTAGCACTGAAAGTCACACTTTGACTGCTAAAGTGTAAGATTAACACCCATCAAAAGGTTTTAAGGTAAGATTTATGATAAGATGTAAAATGGATAAAAACTCAGTCAAAACAATGAAAAATCATATAAAGTTCCAAATAAAATGCATCAACAAATGAGGTCTTGGCTAACTTAGATCAAGGTTTTGAAAGAGTAAAATGGATAGATGGAATACTTTAGTGAGGAAAATGAAATATGTCTACCACTCACATTAGGAAATACTAGAAGACATGTGAGGAAAACCTTTTGATATAAGAGTTTATTTTAATCAAAAGATAAACTATGATAAAATTATAACAGAATCACAAAAAAACCTTCATTGTAATACATATACAATAAATCAAGTGAATCATTCAAATGAGAGTAGAATAAGAATAATGTAGAAATAATATAATGGGAAACGAACTAATTTCTATTAATAAAAAAGTCTCAGGTCTGATACACAAAATCAAGAGATGGCTCTGTAACTTCACAATTTAAAAAATATGAGTCTCATTACAATCCTTTGAACCCTTCAATGACTTTCGATGTCTATCTTATAGCATAGGATGTCAATGGAAACTTTACAATTTGAATTCCCCTTATTGCAAAGGATTCCCACACCTGAAGGTGGAGTAACTACAAATATTAAACAAAAGTAAAAAACTGCCAAAAAACTAGGCTAATGCTGGTAACCTCATTAACATCTTTAATATTCTTGATGACATGTACTTTGAGCACATCTCCCTTTTTCAGGTGTCCCTCTAGACCTCAACTGAATTTCCAACAACTGTCATATACTCATTTACCCATATGGAAACTACTAATTCTTCCAAAACCTCTAGAGAAAGAGTTCACAACATAGTTCGTAGCACCAGTCTGTATCAACCAGTTTGCAGTGCTAGGCATTGCAATCTCTCCTATAGATTCTCTTTTCATTTGAAAATGGATAAAAAAACTCCAAAACTATTCTCAGTGTCACCAAATACTATAAAATCATATGGTTGTGATATAACACTAAGAAGATTAACACATCCTCAACTGAACATGACTTATCAAACATGATTGTCTTCAAATTTGCAAAATACAAAAACATGAAACTGTCAAAAATTGGTATAAGTCATGAGGTTCATATTTTTCATTTTCTGACTATGGAGCTCCTCCTGGTGGCAGCTTTAGCTAACATATCTAGATTCTTCTTATCCAACTCCTCTTTGAAAGGTTGCAGCTCCATATTTAGCCTTTTGATATGACTCTAGTAGGCTATGTTCTATCTGTATAAGTTTCTAATCTTCCTATGGAGAGGCCGAAACCTTTTAGCGATATATTTGGCCTTGTCAATAGTTTCATGATACATTTCCATGAGTCCATTAAGCTTCTTCTTTCCAACCAACTCCTCCCTTTCCAGTTTATCAATTTCAGTCCTTGCCTCTTTAAGCTATCTATTGAGCCTCTTAAAGGTAGGATTTTCTGGAGGAGTAGTTGTGTCTATAATCTCAATGTGCTCCTTAATAGGTACACTTTTACCCTTTCTCTGGGTGGGAGCTCCCACTGTAACTTCCTTCACAATGCTTTCCTATTTTTTGATTCTCTAGTAACAGGTCTCCTAGTCTTGACCTTGTCTATAGTAGGTGGTGAAGAGAACAATGCCTTTATTCCTCTCAAACCTGTGGCTCTAGTTGAAGGAGTCTCTACTAGAATAGGAGTTGGAAAAGGTGAAACCTCTCTTTATGGAGACTGAGAAGTTCCTCCTTCTTCTTCATTTTCCTTTGTTGCTTTATCATTTTTAATAGACCTAAAGCTCTTCCTTTTCTTGTTCATCCGAGAGTGTACATTATGGTCAACCTAAATAGGGATTTTTACCTTAGACTGTGGGTTTGGGGTGATATTTAACTGAAAGTGTGAAGAAGTAATGAATTCTTCCCATTCCACATTTTTCTTTCTTAATTCATCCATCACCAACATCTTTATCAGTCCTGAATGGAAAACAATTGTATCAATTGCCTTAGATTTAGCCTAAACCCTGTTAGAAATTTTGCCAATACTTATAAACAAGTAGAAAGGAAGATTCATAGCATCTTTCCCTGTGAAGTGTAGAAATAACCTTATATGGTATTGATAGATCATTTTAAATATCCCTTCACAGGTAAAGTATCTTTGAATTAACTTCAACATCTTATCAAAACCCTCCAACATATGGTTTCTTGGAACCCCCTTTGACAAATTGTCTTCTTGGTATTCTAGTTTGAGGAACTCCCTTGAAAAGGAAGCATTCAGGGTCATGGACTTGAACCATCTATCCCCAGTACTAGGTATCTCAGTGGCTGCTTATATGGTCATTTCAGATACCTCAAATTCTAGTATCCCAACCTTGGTATTGGTTCCATAAAAGTTCAGTGTGAATTCCTTAGCCACCCTTGGGTGCCCCCTCTGCATTTTCTGACAGAAATTAATGCATCCCACTCTTTGGAAGACCTCTCTGATCAGGGGTTCCTCAAAAGGAAACTACATATCATAAGGCTTTGTCCTCACAACATCCCATCCTTTGTGAGACTTATTTTTCTTATTATCCATTAGTACTAGCCGGGAAGACTTTATCATAATACTAAACGATTACCCACAGGTGAAAATAGAGAAGCAAGGGAAATGACCACTGGAAAATATGAGAAAAAGGCCAAACAAAATTCTCATAGTGACAATGCTTCTAATTAGGAGTCAAATTGGGTAATAGTGGGGTTGAGTTCTTAAGCAGATCAAATAAGAGTGTGAACAACTAATGAATTTGTAAAAGACATTTTTTCAAAGGATGCTAGAACAGAGAGTTCGCAGCACTGGTTGACTGCATAGAGTTCGTAGTACTAGGGTAAGGGATTTGGAAAAGTTGTGTGGGATAAGCGATGCAGATGCCAAGGATTAATAGATAAGATGTACCCTAAACCCAATAATTCTTATGGATTCAAGGGATAAGATATCGAGCGTGAGGAGAGAGTTCTAGAGCTTATGTCAGATTGATGAGATAGTTTGCAACGCCACAAAGAGAAACAACCATTAGCCCCTTTCCAGATCTTAAAGCAAGGTGGAAAAGTTCATAGAGTACCTGGTATCCTGGAGTTGAATGCTAATACCTTCATATTTGCATATGAATTTCTGGAAATGGTATAACTGCCAACTATCCTTTGCAAGAAATTCACAACAAAGTGTACAACACATGTTTGTAAGACCAGTTCGCAGTGCCAAGCTAGAGGATGCTTTTCACACTTGGAGAAAACAGTTAAAAAACATTCATAATAATAATCCTTGGATATAGTTTAAAAATTATCTCTGAAAACAAGGAGATCTCCAATTGACATGACCCATAAGTGAAATGATGGCTATAAATGCAAGATGTACTTTGAAAGCACTAAAAACTCTCCTAGTGAGTTGGCAGTGTACAAATCAGACCAGATTTGACATTTTAACGAGAAAATGTGAAAAAAGGATGGGTCAATGTACAACATGGAGAGAGTGACATGTCAAGTTGATGATGAATAATTTTTAAAAGATGTGAGTCAGTGACTCTTCATATCGAAACCAAACTAATCATAACTTATTGATACCAAAAATAATGAAAAATGGCTATGGGAAAGGGACATGAACCTATAACCTAAAGTAAAACTGTGACTCCAGATAAAACTAAATATTTACTTGACCCTTGAAAATCTATGTGATAACACTAGGTATAGTTGAAAATGTGTTTTCTCCCATCTGCAGATATGTTAAACAAGAAAGTGTAGTCCAAAACAATAAGCATATCCTTTTCATTTAGGAAATATTTAAGAAAATCCAAACAAAAAATAATGCCAAGCTATTTTGATACCTATAATAAAAATAATACCTATTTAAAACCCTTTAGATCCTATATAAAGGAATACATGTTTCAAATTAATGTGTAGAACTAGATGTCTCTTATTGTTGTTTCCCTTTGATGGGAGTAGATAGTGAACTAGTTATAAACTTGAAAGTAGAACCAATGATGGGTGCAAAAATGTAAGTACTGTATATTATTTCTATGATTGATTTATAAATTTCTTATAAGTAAACAAACTAGTACATAATGGAAACGCCCCATTTGGAACCAATGATGGGTGCAGCCAAGCAATGGTGATTCTTTATATAACATATTCATAATTTTTCCAAAAGTAAATATGCTAGTACATAGTATCCATGGCCCAATTGAAATTTTGTACACCTATTATTTATTTCTAAAAATTCATGATTATTAACATAATGAGATTTTTTACCTTTGGTAGTGCACATAGAAGTCATGCACGAATTAAAAACTTATTGAAATTGTTGGTGAACAAGAAAAGTTTCCTTTCATTTTTCAAATAAAATGATAGTTTATATTTCTAATAAATCCTCAAGTTCCACCATAGACTCAAAGATATGAATCATGAATTTTTATACACATATAAAGTACATGATAATCCAGAGATATTTTTTTTTAGTAATAGTAGAACTACAAAGGAGATATTGGGATATTGGGTAGTTGAAATAAATATGGATAATTGTTCTTGAATATTTCAAATACATAATGGTATATTTTTTATGAAGAAAATTGAAATTTCTTGGTGTATAGCTAGTGCTAGGGTTAAATTTTGGAATGTCTTATGGAAATTTGGTGGGAACAAAGGGCCATTTTAGATCATGTAACACTACATCATTCATGAAATTCATCAAGTCTAGAATATTTAACTTCATTGAGAATGGAATCTATATTTGATAACCAAGTTCCAACTTTTGTGTTTTCCCACATCATTTGATTGGTATTCATAAAATAATTTTGTGGTGCATAGATATTGCTAGGTGCTAAAGGATCATTTGCTTGATGCCTAATTGTTTCATTGGATTTAGGAGGAACCTATAAAAAGTGAGGAATTCCTCCATACATTTGATTTCTGAATCCTTTGAAGGCAGTGCTCCCTATCAACATTGCAGAATATGTGAGGCCTCTGCTCATCTAATTTGTGGTGCATAGATATTGCTAGGTGCTAAAGGATCATTTGCTTGATGCCTAATTGTTTCATTGGATTTAGGAGGAACCTATAAAAAGTGAGGAATTCCTCCATACATTTGATTTCTGAATCCTTTGAAGGCAGTGCTCCCTATCAACATTGCAGAATATGTGAGGCCTCTGCTCATCTAATTTCGAAAACCTCGGAATGGATTTCTCCCTATTTAAATCAATTAAAATGGAAAATATGAACCCATTGGGTTTCCAAATCCTTGAAAATGATAGTTCCTTGTGAGCATTCCAAAATATGCAAAATCTCCACTTCATAGTGAAGAACTAATGTAGGGATATGCTTCCCTCTAAATGGGAAAGAATGGAGAGGATTTAACAAACTCTTCATAGAAACATTGATATTAGGGAAGATTGGGCGTATGGTAGGCATGACATGGACCATCCTGTTTGATCGATTCTTGAAAGAAAATAATCCCCACCATATGATGTATATATTTAGGTTCCCATACAACTATGGAGAGAAGACATGGGAGGAATGATACCTCCACTTTGTACTCTCAATATGGGTGGGATTGTGATCAATATAGTGTTAGTAAATACGAGAGGAATGACTCCTCTATTATAGATAACTGATGTGGAGGTATTAGTTCCCCTAGATTCTGAGGTATTTGAAATATTGTCCATTGTGGACCACCGAAGTAAAGGATTTGAGATGGGAATTAGATTCTCAAAGGTTTGAACATGTAAAGAAATAGGGCTATGAGGCTCAATGTGGGATGAATTAAAGTTTGATGGAGTTGGATTAGTGAGATCCTCAACCTCAATGGAACCAATATTATTTTATGTAGGAGGAGATGGAACCCCCCATGAATTGACATATGACCATCTAATCCCTCATAAATCCCTTAGCGTCAAGATATTCATCACTATGACCTTCCATTGTAATATTTTTCATGTTTGTTTGAGTCTATGACACTAGATCTTGTGAACCAATATTGTTCAATCTACACCTTTAGGGTAAATCAACACTTTTAGGAGAAAGGACTTGAGTCCTTCTAGACTTGAGGAGTGGTTGGTAAACCACTATGGATAAAAGATTCAAAAGAAACAAGACATGAACAACCTAATTCCAACTAAAGAAACAAAAACAAATCGCACAACTAAAAAGGTCCTGAGAAGATTCAACAAACAAACTACCCTTCCAAATGTCACCCCAGGTTGGTTAGGGTTGGAGTCCAAGTTAGTGAAGAGATGATCAAAATAAAATTCCAAAAACTAATATGGGTTGAATAATTCTAAATACCAATCAATTAAGGAATAATAAACATTTATGGTAACCTCCCACAACAATAACCCAAGGTGAAATTACCCTCTTGGAGATAAGCACCCTCCACAGGAGATGATATGGTGATTATGCATCCACCTCAGTTATTTCAATAAATACCCACTCATATTTACATGTGAGATGTCCAAGGAATGGGAAGTAGGGTTACCAATTTGAAATTGGTGACCAAGAAGAATAGTCATGGGTCGAGATCACACATATGGGCAGGGAAATAGAGCCCAATGATTCCAATAAGTGATGTCACCTAGAGGACCTGACACTTCTAGAAACCCTCGTACACATAGTATTCCATCAAACACAAAAAAAATGGAAGGGTGAATATGACCTCCACTTACCCTTAATGTGACCTCGTGCTTGAAACCTATCTTAGAGGTTCTTTTTCGGTAAGAAATTCTTGATACTAATGGATTTCCACTCACTATTGAATTCTAGTTGGAGTTTTCAGCCTTCAATAGTTTAGTCTCCAATCCTAATCCAAGGCCTTACATGCTAGACTATTGTTGGTTTTATATAAATACAATTCTAGTAAATTTTATATTAAATGCATTCATTTTTAAAGGAATTTGATTAATCATGGATATGGTAGTACAACTTGTGGTATTTTTCATACTCTTGTAGAAAGAAAATTTTAAAAACACTAGCAAATAAAAGTTTACTCTTGTCCTTCACTATATTTAATTTTGAATGTAAAGGATGAACAAATTTTTGTAATGAAATCACAATGAAATATGCAAACACTAAATGCAATTTTCTTTCTCCGAATTAGGTAATGAGGCCCTATTCAACCAACAAACTAAAAGGAAAATGCAATTGAAGAAGTATTACTCCTAAAATGCACAAACAACAAAGAAAGAGAAACACAAAAAATGTTTTTTTTTTTTTTTCGTTTGAGAATGGATGAAAAATACAAGAAATCATAGGATATTCTACTAGATACCTATTGTAAACAAACTATGATAACTAGAATAACAAATAAACTATAGTAGAATAAGGAAAAAAGGGAAAAAAAGGACAATTTTTGCAACAAACGAGGCACACACACTCTTTGAGAGAGAAACCTGCATGTACACACACTTTTATTTAAGGAAACATGGATGTTCACTCTCTATTCTCATGTGAAACTAATGTGTGTGCTCAATTATAGGAAAAATCCTTTAGAAAATATCCTAGTGAAACATTGCAAACTATTCTACTAGACGAGCGATAAACTAAAATTATAGACTAAAAACTAGACAAAGAAACTTAAACCAAGCCTAAAAGAAACAAAGAAAACCTTCTCAAGAATATTTCAAGGAGTTTTCCCTAGTTGAGTCACCAATTTTTTTTCATACTAAGTTATCTTATGGATAGCTAGGGAAAACCATTAACAAAGAAAAACTGAAATAACAATGCAAATATTTCCCTAAGGTAGCCTATGATGAACCTTCGATAACTTCCAGTTAGTTATGAGGGGCCTTAATTTCTTTAGATGGTCGGTTGGAGATGATCCTTGCTAGTTGTCCTTGCTCCAATTGTTCTTGTTCTTTCCTAATATTTCATATCTATGCACAAAGAAACAAAAAAACTTCCTCAAACTATTGGTAGAAATGGAAATGAACATAAAACAACAAACCTAACTAACTTTATTAGGTAAGTCATTTCCTCTACAAATGCTAACAATAGATCTAATTACTGAAAAAAAACACAATGTTTGTGGGAGGTAAAGAAGAGAGATATTTATTGTATTACTAATAACAATAATACAAATAAATGTACCTGATCTTGTTGCTAGCACTATTTTTCACCGTTGTTTGGATTCATCAATCCTCAAGGCCACTCAAGACGTCTTCGAACTCCAAACATCTTATCTGCATGAATATGAGGAAAACCTAAGTGTTGTAGGCCTCAAAATAGGAATGGGATAGAGATGATGTGAGTTTATATCTCTACAAAAAACCTCAAGTTCCACCATATACTCAAAGATATGAATGATGGATTTATTAATTTTTAAGACACATATAAAGTACATGATAATCCATAGGTAACAAGTTTTAGTAACAACGAAACTGGAAAGAAGATATTGGGTAGTTGAAATAAATATGGATAATTATTAATTGAATATTTCAAATACATAATGGTATATCTTGTATGACGAAAATTGAAATTCATTGATTATATTATATCACATGTAGGTGGGAGTATGGTCTTATGAGACAATTACCAAGATAAGACATAGAAAGAAATACTAGTAGAACTTGATACTACTAAATTCTATTAACATATTCATACCATACTAATGGATAATATCATAAGGCCATACAGAGGAGATAGTAGACATCGAGATAAGAAAAAAAAAACATCACACAAATTCTTGCTATGAGTGTATGGAGGTAGATGGTGCAAGTTGGTTATGGGAATCATATTATTTGTCCCTGCCAAGGGACTATAATAATCTGTAACATCTCGCTCTGGCGCACTGAGCGAACTTATTCTTTGAGGACACTCAGGCGACATGTGTACAGGGAGGTTTTACATAATTAAATAAATGAAAAGGGAATCTAATGAGGGTTTGGGAAACTAATGACTAGGAAACTCTATAAAAGAGATGGTGAAGGAAGAGTATGGATCACATCTAGATTGCGTAATGTTACACCATTGAAATTTTATCTTGACTAAACTTTCTCTTGTGGGAGTTGGGATACCCAACTCGAGTAACGAGTGGTAGCTCGACCTTTTGAGGTGAGATGGGTGCTATAATTCTCTAGTATTGTGTGTGTAGCCCCTTTGAGGCTCAGGGGGCTTAGGGGGAAGAAGAGTACCCCTAGCATTGGCTGGGAGGTACCGGTGAGGTCTCGACGGTCGGCGAGCGGGAGTTGCACAGAGCGTGGGACGTCATTCGAAGCAAGCGATCAAGCAACGACACACACTTTTATTTTGTAGAGTAGAATGCATTAGGACTTGCGCTTGGAACTGCATATTGATTTGTAAATGGATTGGATGTTTAGATTGTTAGCAGACCCCTTTTTCTTAGCCTAGCGGATTGTCTGGTTGATTGTTTTCCCGTGGCCTTCGTCTTCCCACATGTCTTGATTGCCCTGTGTGTTGATTGTGACCTTGAGGTTGTTTATCCTTCGTCCCTATCTCACCAGTCCTCACCTGCGCAGTCGGCCAGGAGCCTGATCTATGGTCGTCACCTTAGCATTAAAAGACCTATGGATCTCAATGCCCTACTTTTCTGTGCAAGGATGGTGAAGCAAAGGCGAGCCTTTCATCCATCTACCTCTGTGGATGTCCTTGCCAGATTTTTGACTTGCGTCCTTCAGTACAAATTCTACGCATGGATTATCTTGCCTCCTTGTTGTGTTTTTCTCTGCGCCTTGACTGTTTGAATCCTTGCGATCCCTTAGATAAGTTATCCTTATGGCCTTGGTGTTCTCTCACTATCGTTAGCATTTTTATATTGGTATTTTGAGATGTAAAAGTATTTAACTTCAATTTGCGTTTGGGTGCTTGATGGACTGTCTGGTTTTTATTACTTCTGCGATTGTATTTGTGTAACTGATGGAAATTATTACCTCTATTGCTGTAATTCGATAATGGATGAAAAAAAAATAAAAGAGTATATATATCTAAATTATTTCAGCGAACACAATATGTGACAGCTGTAAAATCTAGCCTTGCGCCTTCATCACTTAACTGGCGAAATTTGACTGTGTAAA
>CBVK0102015509.1:0-10925 GCA_900067695.1 Picea abies | reverse complement strand
TGTTTCTATATGCTCATCTTTTGATAGTGGCCAAACCCGCATTGCGTCTTTCTCACTTAAAATGGTGAAGTTCATTGTGTAAATATCATTGCGGGCGAATTGTTTCTGTGTGCTCTTCGTTGATAATGGCTAATTAGTCTATGCGTCTTCATTAGTTTAAACAAAAACTTAACTCTTAGTACTTATCGATCACCGGTGAATTCATCCTATGTGTTCATCACTTGATTGGGCAAAGTAACTCCGCCCTTCATCCATCCTTACAACCCTGTTTTTCAGCTTATCCCTTTTCCTGCGTTGGGTTGGTGTTTTATTATTCATGAGAAGCATTATTCCTTGCCTGCGTTATCTGTGGATGGCGTTATTTATGGTAGGTGTTTCATGCAGTTTTTGTCCCAAATGTTCCTAAAATGACAACCAATACGACCCCAACTATTACCAATATCAATTTATAGCTTATGATAACCAACCGCCTCTATGGGAACATTGGCCAGAGACCGCCAAATCCTCAACCAGGCAATGTATATGTATACAAAACATCAGGTGTTATTATGATCATTTGATCAACCACATATTCTTTATCAATTATTTAATTGCATGACTTCTTTTATGTTTGATATGTGTCATGATGAACTATTGTTTATAAAATAGAACAAGAGGACTGCATTGTTGATGTGCCCACACGTTTTCCTAAAAGATGGACCATTGTGCCGTTGAACTGTTTAAAACCTCCTTTTTGGGCTCTCAGCTAAAATTTTCATTACACGAATGGATTATTCGACCTTACGATTGTCCCCTTTATTCTTGATGGAAGTGCTGTAATTATTGAACTGACAATAAATTTTTATTTGTTAGTTGAACGACAGCTGAAATAACAGTCGTTTTGGCAGTAAATTTTAATTGGCAGTAAATTTTTATTTGTTAGTTGAACAGTAGCTGAAATAACAATAGTTTTGGCAGTAAATTTTAATTGGCAGTAAATTTTAAATGATAGTTGAAATGACAGCTGAATGTCGATTTGGCTATAAATTTATGTCTAAGCCTTAACTTTTAGACAACCTTAATTGTAGTTTTCAATGGCAGTTACGACAATGGCAATAGTTATAGTTTTCAATGTTGGGCCATAAATAAAATAATTCAAGGCCCATATTAAGTCAACTATATTAGATGATTGTCCTTAATATTCTTTAATTATGTATAAGATTTGGATTTTCATTGGAAGCGAGATTCGAAGTTATGCTTTATCTTTAGATTTTAATTATTGGAACACTTAAGTGTAACTATGTATAAGATGTGACTGGTATTGATTAACATAGTTTTCAAGGTAGACCAGAAATTAAATATTTAATGCTTGTCCTAAGTAAAATACTTGAGTTGTTTTTAATATTATTGAAAAGGATATAAGATTTCATTGGAAGCCGATGGACAAGTTATAGTTATCATTAGATTCTTTTAGGAGATATGTCAATTTTTATGTTCCATTAAATACTTTTTAATTATTTGAAACACTTATAAGATTGGGAGTTTTTACTAGAAGTAAGTAGTCAAGGTTATGCTTCCAGTAGATAGTTCCTTCATTAGCTTCCATTATTGTAACAATTCAGAGTGTAAGTTTGTACAATATGCTACTTTATACAAAACAACGAAGTTTTCATTATGGGCGTAAATAAAATGTTTCAATGTCTACTTTATGTAAAATACTTGATAAGGTTGACTTTGAATATTTTTGAAGGATTTATAAAATTTTGATTTTTAATGGAAGAAGGTGTCCTGGTTGATCTTGATGTTGTTATTTAGCTTAGTCGTCTTGGACTTGTTGTTTTAGGGTGGGATGTAGACACCTCTTGGTTCCTCAGAACAGTCACCATCCCTGATACCTTAAATGCTCAAAATCGATGGGAACCTGGGCTTGAGCATTGCTTATGACCTATGGATCTCAATGCCCTACTTTTCTGTGCGAGGATGGTGAAGCGAAGGGCGAACTCATCCATCTACCTTTGTCGTTGTCTTGGGCTGAAGTATTGCCATGCGTTCTGAAGATTTTTTTTTTAACCCTGCAGAATTTGATTGTTGGCAAAGTTTTTCCCTAAACTTGGCATGCTTTTATCTTGTCGCTATCTCATTTTATCCCGTTTTATATTTGATGGATCAAATGCTCACCCTGAGTGTTTTTTTTATGTTATTTTCTTGGATAATTGTAAATTTGCGTTGTGTATCGAGGGATAAGTTTAACCCTGCTTGGTTTGTTGGGATTGGTCTGCTATATTTATGCATGCGTTAGCTTAAGGTGATTGTTTATGTTCGATCCTGTTCTTGTATAAATTCCATAATGATTAGCTATGCATAATAGGATTTAAGATTGTTCAATCCGCATGAATGCTTGAAATACATTTAAGAATCAACCTGGATATTTAGACTATTATTCCTTGGCAGACCTATAATTGCGAAGAAACCTTCCTCTATTAAAAAACCTGTGGATTAAGGGTACCTGGGACTGTAATTGAAGTTTTTTTTCTTATTCTGTCAAACCTTACCGGTCTTTTTTTTCCTGCGTTTCACATATATACTGACTGTCTATTCCTCCAGTAGATAAAATGAGCCTTACCGGGACTATAATTGATGTTTTTTTTTGTATTATTCTGTCAAACCTTACCGGTCCTTGTTTTCCTACGTTTCACTTATACTGACTGTCTATTCCTGAGGCGTGTAGTGTATGATATTTTGGCCTCTTATGGGATCCCTCCTTGGCGCTTGGTGTGTAGTCGCTCTAGCTGCATGTGGTATGTACTTGGCTCTTGGCCTCAGATGCTTGTTGACTTGTGAACTGAAATTGAAGATTGGATTTAAAAGCCCCAATATAATATCATATTTTTGCTTGGGCATAACCTTGCATTAATTAACCATGAATGTTTTACAGTTGGGCATTTACCCACGTGAATTACATCACCAGGAAGGCCATGTTGACCACGTTTTTATTTAACCTGTAGATGACTGCGACATCTTAGCGAAGGATAGGCGTAGATTTTTTCCAACAGTAATGGTTAATGTTCTTCTTTTGAGTAGTGATATAGTCCCGTAGCGGATCAATGTCAAATCTTAAATGCATGCGGAAGTTACTTCTCACTATCACTGCATGAAAACAAAAACTGCAAGTTGCCTCAGGGACGACAACGTTTTGCTGTTCAAATATTTTGATTTGCCTCTTTTAGATGACTACGAGTTGCCTTGTTTAGATGCTTGTCATCCTTATTTAGATTGACACGATTGGTATGCCATCGATCGAGATATTTTTAAAAGAGTAAATAAACTAAAGGTTGATTTGTATACTTGAACCGTAAATAAATAACATGCGTAGCGTAGATGGTAAATATGCATCATTTAATCAATATCAGAATCAACCTTAACAGTTGACTGACACCTTTTTCCACCCTGCCCTTTATTAAATGACATTTATATTTAAGAAGTTAAAAGGGGCCTCAAGTCGAGATTAAAGTGCTTTCCAATTAATTTTTATTTCAGTTTATCAATATTCAGGATTAAAATTTTGTTTAGTTTAAAATTTATTTTACAATCATACTACAATTAAGGAGTATGCCTAGGTCATACCTTCTCTAGTTATGTAAGAGTGGCTTGAATGTAGAGAGAGGTTTTCACTTGATATTTTATTTTTATTCATTTCCTATTTGTATCCATAGTGTAATGATGGTAATCTTATGATGAAATCCCCATGTAAAAGATCTTACTCACCTTTTAATTATATTCATGTTCCCATTTATTTCCACATCTATAAATGAAGTTAACCATGATGGAGTAAGATTAGATTCTTTTAACATGCACCCTGTGGCTTATGGATGTCGTCACCTTAGTTGTAAATTCGAGGCCAAGTGGTTGGGAAATCCCACCAATCACATGTTGTTGGTATGTTGCTTTATAAAAGAAGGATGAAATTATGTTGATAATGATTTGATTAGCATGTACGATACTGTTGATAGTTTCCCTCGTTTTTCTTTTATGTTGATTCTTATAAGCTTGCCCCTTTTAAAAAGATATATGGAAATGAGTTCCTTAAGTTCATTGTACACTTAGGTGTGCTTGGGTTAGAAATGAATGGTAAGGCAAGGCACTTGAGTCTCTTGCACATTATAACAATGTGGATGCAGTATTGATGATTCAGTTCTCACTTCTTACGCAAAGGGATTGTATGTTGTGAATGATAGTCATAGATTTTAGGGTTCTTGCACATTTGGATTTACATAGTAAATGGTGGTTCATATATTTTTCTTTTATCTGGTTTATTCTTGAAAGATGGCTTTAACTTTCTTGCGCACATGAAAATTAAGGTTTGTATGATGTATTACATAATGTTTAGATTTTACTTCTTGCACGCAAGGGAATGTCAATGTAATGAATGGTAGTCGGTTATTTACTTCTTGCGTCATCAAAATTTTATTGTAACAATTCAAAGTGTGAGAGTGTGTATTGTGCAACCTTATATAAATAACAAAGTTTTCATTATGGGCGTAAATAAAGTGTTTCAATGTCTACCTTATGAAAAATACTTTAAAGGGATGCTTTTAAATATTCTTGAAAGATCTATAGAATTGATTAATGTGGAGCAAAGGGCCCTGAATGATCTTGATGTGGTTATTTAGCTTTGTCGGACTTGTTGTTTGGGGTGGGATGTAGACACCTCCTGGTTCCTCAGACAATCGCCAGCCCCGAGACCTTAAATGGTCAAAATCGATGGGAACCCGGGCTTGAGCATTGCTTATGTGTCCTGGAGGTCCTAACCATTGCAGGGTAGGACGGGCAGGTAGTCAGTGTTATTTTTTCGTCGGTTGATTGTCGTTCATTGCTTCCAGATGCTTGATGTGCGTCTTAGGCCATTATGCAGTTGTTGCAGTTGTATGTGTCATGTTCGTCGTCATGTTGCGACGTAGAGTATAATGTCTATATTGCCCTTGTACACACACACACACAAATAAAATAAAATTTACACTTGTTATGAGAGGTTTGTTGTCGCACGAAACAGGAGGTCTGTTGCATAATCAAGAAAATATAATAATTGGTAGAGTTTGACATTCTAATAATTTTGTTGATTTTTTTTTATTTTTATTCAAAGTATTTTGAAATTATATATAAATATAATTTTATGAAAAATGAAAATAGTTTTATCTTTTAATAATTTTGAGTTTTTAATTTTGATTTAAAGTTTTTTAAAATTATATATAAATATAATTTTATGAAAAATAAAAATTATTTTTTATTTTTTAGTTTATATATCTTCAAATTTTCATTAATCAACATTTGTTGGACAATGAATGAGCAATATGTATTTGTTTGACAATGACAAATGAGCAGCATTGTCAACAACATTTGTTTGACAATGAAGCCTAAGGATATCCAGATAGCTCTTGGTCACTCTAGAAGCACTATCCAACATCTGTGAGACAACATTTTGCACAAAAATCTATGAAATTTTCAACTGCACTCTGCTCATGAATCCAATACAAAAATTAATGAATATAATAATAAAAAATACAAAGAATACAACATCAATAAATAAATAATTGGAAAACGTAATGTGTTTTTCACATTGAGTCTTTGGCCTCCCTGAATCTTCTAGTTCCTCTGTATCCTGCAAATGCTGCTAGAGAATTCTCTGAATCCACATTACATTCATTCTTCAAAAATAATTAACACTACACATGATATTGACATAATAGTCAAAACATTATGCTTTCCCATATACTATCCAACGGGCCTTAAATACGATGTACAAGTCTTGTTGTATGTGGGAATTCTTGCATCTCCAAATCGATTCAATTGAATATCACTTCAGTGTTCGATTCAATTAAATATAATGATGAGATATATAATCAACTGAGATTTAATGCTAAATGAAATATATGGATAGAGGTATAAGTCGCTTGGCTTTACATTTGATACACAGATGTTGGATTTAGTGATTAGTTTATTATAAGAACCATACAATTTTGTTTGGTTGAATTCATAGTAATTCCGCAATAAATGGAGGTTTTCGTTTTATCTATCAAATCCCTCGTGGGACTACCATGTCAATATAGGGTAGACTAATTTACACTACAACGTATTAGTCCCTAATGGTCTAAGGTAGAGTAATGACAATGGTGCAACATTTAGTATTTATAACATTATTTTCTTAAATCCTTTATATTTGAAATAATCCTATTATTTATTATTTATTGATGAGTTTAAATATAAATAATCTTATTATTTATTGATGAGTTCAAATTTATAAGGGTCAATATAAGAATCGATGGAATCAAATCTCATCCATATTTTGAAAAATCCTATTCACAATTGTGCTAGAGAGAGATAGGTCTAAGGTGCTATAGAGGGAGTACAAAAGATTAGAAGAAGTGCAACTAAGATAATTATCATTAAGTTTGGATTGTGTGAGGTAGTGAACTATAAAGGAACTTTGTTGGTGCTAAACACAAATGTTTGTAAAAAAAATATAACAAAATAAAATAAATGCATAGACAAAAATAAGATAGAAATAGTTAACATTTAATGAAAAATTGAGGATGTTTCAATTTTCTAAAGCAATAATATTGACTAAAAATCCTCCAAACAATAAGAAAATATCTTTGAGAAAAACAGTATTACATTAAAAAAATGTTGATTTTCATTGTCAGTGAAGCCAACAAATCAATACCTAGAATTTTGGTTGGCATATTGTAATGTCCCCTTTGTTACGACATCAATGTAAGTGAGTACAATAGTGGTAATTGTTTTTTTTTGAAACATCAGGTAAATCAAGTGATATGCGAAAATAACATACATCAAATTTTTATACATTATATTATCATCTACATCATTACACAACAATAATCAAATGCAACGTCATGATATTAATAGATTTATGATATCACATTATTATAACAATATGTCTATTTTCCCCACCTAATCTGCAAGCTTAGGACCTCCAAGACACATAATCAATGCTCAAGTTCAGGATTCATCCGATTGATTTTGACCATTTAAGGTCTCAGGACTAACGACTATTATGAGGAACAAGGAAGTATCTAATTCCCTTAGCCAATCATAGTCTAACAATCAAGCCTAGAATTCAACGTTTAATAATTAGACTACAAGTTAACTGCTCAAGATTGAACAACAATATTTTACGATCTACATAACATACTATACTGAGTCTAAATTTTATCAAGACATAACAAGCATTTCAAGTAAAACTCATTGCATCACTTAATTACAATATGCCCAATTTGTACTTAAACATCAATAGAGACGTAGGTGATGAAATTCGATCTATTCAATTTAAACATTGCCAACATCATTACGATTTAAGATCAATAATTTCTTAAAGTGCCACAATCAAGTCAATCAATTAAGTGGTAATGATTACATTATTTAACTAAAAAATATTAAATCATTAATACAATTTATTACAATAATTTATTTAATGTAAAATTTTTTAAATTATTATTTACATTTCCTTAGTAGGAAGTTCAAAAACCCTCAACTATCCTTCAATCATAAAATGCAACATTAATTATTATTAAGCCTTTTCAATAAAAATTATTTAATTGGTCCACTAAAAATTCACTTTGAAAAATTCCTTAAATTCTTTTCACTCCATCCTAAGTGCATTGTAAACTAAGTTCTATGATGTCCTACATAAAGTACTCTTAGAATAATTTTAAAACAAAGAAATCACATGTATAAGTTAAAGATTTCTTTTACATAGTTCCATCACAAGTTATTTTTCTTATAATATCGTAATTATATCCCTCACTAAGATAGTCAACAAACCTTGAAGTCTTATAATACATGTTATATTATATTATCCTTAGCACATCCAACGCCAATTATTACCACTCTTTATTTTCATTTAAATTTAACTTAGTATAAAAACGCTTCCGACAATTTGAATCATCTTGGTGCTATAATTTTAAATACATTATGTATAAATCACTAATTAATAAATTATGATAATACAACGTTGAATTCACTTATTAACAACAATAACTAGTGGTTAACATCATGGCGCCATTTGAAATGAAATAATGTGTTTCTTCATTTTTTTTCGATCGACAGAATTCTCTCACCCACTTTTCGATCAAAAGATTATTTTTCCTTCAAAAAGTGAGGAAATCGTTTTTTTTTTACGGATTGGATTAGAAAAATATATTTCGTCTGAAAGATTCTTTCAGTCGAAAACCTGTGAATGAGACTGTTTGTAGGAACCTGAGAATTCCCTCCATCTTACTTGAACTTTGGAGGTTGCAGAATCCTACAAATATGAAAACCTCCACCATTAATACAGAGTGATAATACCACATTCACTTAATATCCACAGATACCCACCACGATTTTAAACCGATAGAGAAACCGGTTAATGCACAACTTAGACAAAAAACAATTCTTTTGCTTGCAATCCGAAACAATTACAGTCATCGCAGAGAGAAATATCACATATTTACATAGTTGAAATTCTCAGGAACACACAAACCCAAGCATTACTGAGCCAGTGTTTGTTCATACAGAGAGCATAATTCATGGATGGAGTGAAAAATAACCATACTTGTAACAAAGGGCTGAAAAGGGCAAGCTGGCCGAGCTCTCTTCTTCCCAGAGTCTGAAATGCACATCTTAACCACCAACAGACCAAAATTCAACAAGGAACAATACTAGGGCGATGAACGATGGGCAGAGTATGGTGTGGCGTGCATTGATTGCACATCTCTTCCATCTCCTATCTTATTCAATTCAAAGTACAAGATAGACAAACATTCACCATTTCATTTAACCATGTATTCAATGCCCAAACAATTGAAATCTATGAGGATATTCCTTTCCCAATGCGCCATCCAAACATTCACACGTTAACCTTTTCCAAGTCCTATGCCATATCGTATGTATTACAATGTTATATGCACCCAAAATAATTCAAATGAAAATCGCATAGCCACTAACCAACCATATAATAGTTAGGACTAACACTAACATATTTTACTTTTCCATTTGCATATAACCCTTAACATGGCTCAAACATAGATCCTTTCCCTTTTGGATTTTTTCATAAGTTGTTTTTCTTTGTTTTGGTTATGTTATCACTAACATATTTCTTGGATATATGTGGCTAGGTAATCGATCGCGATGATTTGTGACATGGTTAAATCATAGAAAATGTCAATACATGCCCATCATAACAAAAAAATAATGCCTTGAATTGCAGAAACATCCAATAAAATGTATCATCCACCAGTTACTATGTCAATAATGAAACCAAGACTTCATTGTCAACCATGTAGAACTATGTAAGAATCATCAGAACAACAACAAAAAAAGGTGTGATATGTCTATCTTTGAGCCTCTAGTCTACAAGGGGGTCCCACCTACTAGTATTATATTATTAGCATAGTTTAAATAATAGGGATTTAGCAATACTTTGCGAGCAGAACTCATCGTTGCGATTTTAATCATCAACAAACTGTCAACTCCACAGGGAAATTTGTTTCCAACATATTAAGAAATCAGAATGTCTGATTTCCCAGACCAATTAATGTCAGATGAAGAAGATAAAAATCAAAATGATTATGCAACAGGGGGAAGTAAGTGGATTTAATGGAAAAATGATCGAGAATTTGGGAATAACTCATGGAAAGTGTTAAGTATGAGGGGTTTTATCCCTATAAGCATAATCATTCAACTAAAATTTGATCTTGAATTCAAGGAGATTTTTTTTTGAACTTTCTCTTTTGAATCTCGAAATGGATTAAGAAACATAAAGCAGAAGTGGGATGTAACCAACTATCTCATAAAACAACAATGAAGCAGATAGCAAATTCGAATGATTCCTTCAGGGGAGAATATCATAACAACCATGTAATCTTGATTGTTTTTTATTAACAATACTTTGCATGAGTGTCACTGTGGAAAAACTGATCCAACATTTTATTTGACAAAAAATGAAATCAAAAGAGAAAAAAGAAAGAAATGTCATAACAAAAATGAAACAATTTTTTTTTTAGTGAACAGAAATTAAATGACAGAAATGAAAATGGCAGAAATAAAACTACTAAAATGCAACCCGAATTGAAATGACAGAAATTAAAATAGCAGAAATGAAAATAACAGAACAGGAAGGATTTGATTATCAATGTATAACAGTGATGATAGATATGTCTCATGTTCATCAATTTCTTCACTAGTTTCAACACGTTGAGCTAAGTGAAGGGATAAGTCACATCCCTTGATGGTGTTAGAAGCCACGATAGTTAAATCATGATCCTAGATATTGACAAGCCAATGTGAAAGCTTCCCTGAAAGATAAGTCCATGAGAGAAAAAAATTGACAGTGGGTAAAGGGACATTTACCAACGTGTGCTTACCTAAGATGAAGTGGCGAAACTTTTCAACAGAATTAAAAAGATCAAAAGCATGCTTTTCAATAAAAAAATATTTAAACTCATCATCAGACAAGATTTGAATAATGTAATCCATTGGATTTTCATTACCTTGGTCATCACATTGCATGAGGATATCAGAAACTGCTTCCTCTTTGGAATTATTATATATGATGAAGTCTTTCTCAAAATACGGCTTTGCCAAAACCGGTGCGGAACTGATTGCTTTCTTGATCCCTACAAAAGCATTTTCAACATCATCTGTCCAAGAAAAGGAACGATATTGCTTAATCATATTATGAATTGGCTTGACCATCATATCAAAATCAAGAACAAACCTACGAACAAAGTTAATAACACCCATAAAATATTGAACCTCCTTCTTGGAAGTGGGAGCAGGCATATTTAGGATAGCAACAATCCTTTCAGGATCATTGCTTATTCCCGAATCAGAGACAATGTGTCCAAGGAGCTTTCCCTTGGTAACGCCGAAAATAGACTTATAAGGATTTA
>CBVK0102015508.1:0-25169 GCA_900067695.1 Picea abies | reverse complement strand
AATATGGCCTTTCATTCCAACGCCCTTCATCATGACCTCTTCCCAGAGTTGAGGTGAACAAATTTGATGGCTCAAATCCCACAGGCTGGGTCACTCAAATGGAACATTATTTCTCCTTACATGGAATTACTGATGAGTTGTCCAAACTTCGTTATGGTGTCCTCTATTTGAATCTCGAACACTGGCAATGGTGGAAATGGCGTAGAAATACGCACCAATGGTATGTTTCTTGGACACAGTTTGTTGTAGAGATTTATGAACGCTTTGACACTAACAACCACTATCTAGACCATTTTACCAAGTTGAAACAATCTGGCATACTGAAAGACTTTATATCTGCCTTTGAGCACTTGGATTTTCGAATGGAGGGCATGTGAGATGCCTTCTTCAAGGAATGATTTATTAGTGGCCTCAAGGATGAAATATGTGCCCAGGTCTTAATGGCTCACCCTCAAACTTGGTTGGAAGCTACTCAAGGAGCTAAGGAATCCCAACAAATTGTCTTCACCCAGAACTGAAAACCCTCCTTCATTCCTCACACTTGACCCACCAATCCTACCCCTCCTACCACTCCTCTAAAGATCTAGAAATTAATTCGGGCATAAACGACTGAATGCCAACTCACGCGTATTTTTTATAATTGTGATGAAAAATATTTTACGGGGCACAAGTGTAAGGAACATAAACTTTTAATGGTCATTTATGAGGATGTTGCTAATAAGGAGGCTGAATTTTCCCTAGTGGAAGACCTACCCCCAACCAATGCTCCTAGTCCACCCTTTGATCCACAAAAATTTCAACCATTGATTTCGTTGCATGCCCTTACTGGCTTCTCTGCTCCCCAAACCCTCAAGCTCATTGGATACATTAAGCACAAGAAGGTCACCATCCTCATTCACATTGGCATCACCCATAATTTTATTCATCATCACATTGCCCATGAAATCAATTGCTATATCTATGTTGTCACAATTTTCAAATCATGGTTGCCAATGGTGGTTCCATGGAATGTGGTGAGTGTTGTGAAAATGTGTGCCTACAAATTGGTCAATACCACCTGAAATATCATATATTTGCTATCAACGTGGGTGGTTGTGACATTGTTTTCGATGCTAAATGGTTACACACTTTGGGACCCATCCTCATGGATTTTAAGGAAGCATCACAATAGGCTCCTCCGGAGATCATCAATTCCCATCGAATGGAAAAGTTCCTTAAAAAAGGTCATTCAATAATTATTGCCCAACTCCATTCCATTCAAGCAGTCGAGACACCCTCTGTGCATCCTGACCTCTAATATATCCTCTCCAAACACCAACTCATTTTTTCCACTCCCCATGGACTTCCCCCTTTATGTGGTATTCATGATCATTCTATTCCTCTGGTACCAGGTATCCTTCCTCCCAATGTTCCCCCTTATCGTCATCCCTTTACCCAAAAGAATGAAATTGAGAAAATTGTTCAAGAATTGCTTGAAGCAGGTGTTATCTATCCTAACACCATCCCATATTCCTCTTTTGTGGTCATGGTACTAAATAAATAATTCACTTGGTGCATGTTCCCCGACTTTCGCACCATAACCAAACTCACCATCCAAGACAAATTTCCCACTCCTATCATTAATAACCTTTTTGATGAATTGAACGATGCTTAAATACTTTACTAAACTTGATCTCCATTCTTGCTACCACTAGATACATATGAAAGAGGATGGAATTCCCAATAATTCCTTTAGAACTCGTGAGGGTCACTATGAGTTCTTGGTCATGCCCTTTGGCCTATGTAATGATCCCTCCACTTTCCAAAGTCTCATGAATCATGTCTTTCGTTCGTTCCTTCTTCATTTTGTCTTAGTCTTCTTTGATGATATTCTCATCTATAATAAACCTTGGGAAGCTTGTCTTGCCCATAGGGATCAAGTTCTCCATCTACTTTCTCAACACAAACTTTTCTTCAAACAATATAAATGTGCCTTTAGAGCCTCTAAAGTGGAGTATCTGGGTCATATTGTCGGCAAGGATGACATACAGGTGGATCCTAAGAAAATTGAAGCTATGAAGGATTGGCCTCTCCTTAAAACTCTCAAAAGCTTGCGTGGTTTTTTTTATTTTAACAAGGTATCATTGAAATTTTATTCAGAATTATGGTGAAATTGACACACCTCTCATTGCTCTCCTTAAAAATAATGCTTTCACTTGGAATATAGCCATTGATCAATCCTTCCATGTATTGAAAGAGGCTATGTGCACGACTCCAGTCATGGCTCTACTCGACTTCACAAATAATTTTGTCCTGTAATGTGATGCTCAAGGGAAAGGAATTGGGTCAGTCCTCATGCAAAATGGCAGGCCTTTGGCCTTAACTAGTAGACAACTTTAGGAGAGACATTTGGCCCAATCAATCTATGAAAAGGAAATGTTGGCTATTATACATGTAGTGGATCTCTGATGTCCTTATCTCTTGGGGCAACACTTCCAAATAAACACTGATGATCATAGACTCAAGTATTTTCTAGAACAACGAATTTCATCTACAGAGCAACAAAAATGGGTGACCAAGCTATTTGGATATGATTATGAGATCATTTACAAGAAGGGAAAAGAAAATGTGCTTGTTGAATCTCTTTCCATGAAGTATTAAGAATAAGGGTCCATCTTTTCCCTCTCCTTCATTGTACCATAATGGCTCAAAGATGTTCGTCAAGAATGGCTATAAGACCCAAAACTCTCCCACCTGACCCAAAACTCTCCCACCTCATCCAACAATTGCAACACCATTCTCCAACTTCTCCAGGGTACTCTTGGCACAATGAGGAGCTTAACTACAAAGGTCGTATGTATTTAAGAAAACAATCTCAACTAAATCCACTGTGTTTGTTGAGCTTCGTGCTTCACTCACAGTTGGACATTCAAGGTTTACCAAAACCTATGAAAGGGTAAAACGTTCTTTTTTTGGGGATGGTATGAAATAGAACGTCCACACATTTGTGGTTGAATGCGATGTTTTTCAACACAACAAGGTAGAAATAGTCAAAGCCCCAAGCACACTCCAACTGATTTTGATTTCTCGTGCTATTTGGAGGGATATTTCTATGGATTTCATTGTTGGCTTACCTAAATAGGGAAATAATTCAGTCACCGTGGTGGTAGTCAATCATCTTTCCAAATATTCTCATTTATGTACTCTTCAACACCCATTCACCGCATCCACAATGACTCAATTTTTCATGGATAATATTTTCAAACTTCATGGCATGCCTTATTCTATTGTCTCTGATAGATATCCAACTTTCACTAGTAATTTTTGGCAAGAATTGCTCAGGCTCTAGGGAACCCAATTACATCTCATCACCGCCTATCATCCCCAGATTGATGGCCAAGCTGAATTTGTCAACAAGTGTTTGGAAACATATCTGTGGTATTTTGCATCTAAGATAAAAAAAAAATAGTGGGCTTAGTGGTTACCCCTAGCTAAATGGCGGTACAACACCTCTTAACATACAACTACTTGCATGACTCCTTTTGAAGTAGTCTATGGACAAAATCCATCATCGATTCTCTCATACATGCCAATTGTCTGAAAGGTTCGGGAGGTTGAAAAAAATATTATAGTCAGAGAGAACATTCTCCTTACCCTCAAAGAAAATTTGGTCATGGATCATAATCACATGAAGCAACGAGTAGATCAAGGTCATTTTGAACGTCAATTTGATGAAGGGGACTAGGTGTTTCTTTGTCTACAACTTTATAAGCAAATTTCACTCAAAATTGAACATTTTCATAAACTTGCTCCCAAATTTTATGGTTCGTGTACCATTATGAAGTGAGTGGGGCTTGTGGCCTACCAGTTAGATATTCCCAGTCATTCTAAGATCCATCCTATTTTTCATGTCGTGTGCTTAAAGAAAGTGATTGGAACTAAGTGCCAAACTCAAACTAGTCTCCCTGAGTTGGATGAAGAAGGTTCAATTTGGTTGCAACCACAAGCAGTCTTGGAATAGAGAGAGTGTCGCCTCCGTCATCACATAATCAAGGAAGTGTTAGTTTAGTGGAAAGATACAACTCTGGAAGATGCCACCTGAGATCTGACCACCATTTTGCAACAATTTCCTCGTCTCAAGCCTCGAGGACAAGGTTGTTCTTCAAGGGGGGAAGGGGGGGGTGCATGTTAAGGAGCTAACCTCACTAACCCCTCACGTAGATATAATAATATATTTTCCATGTAATAAAAGCTGACATTAGTTAATAAGGCCTGTTTAATAAATGTGAACAAGTCAATGTAAGAAGACCTCATAGAATCTTTTGCTTTTAAAAAGATATTCCTCTAGAATGTTCTTTATAATATTAGTATAAATATGAGTAGGAGGCATGAGAAATATTTGTCTTGAGAATTATTGTAATAGAGCTCTTCTCTGTTGGAGGTTGCCTTCTCGAAGAGGCAAGTGAACATTGCTTCCTATCAATAAAGGTAATATTTTGGTGTTGTGGTTCTCTACATTTTGTTGTTTTGCTATTATTTTCTGCAGTATTTATGTTTTTTTTCTATTATACCAGATTTTGTACCTAACAGATTGAAAGTAGGGTTCTCCCGTTGAAATGTATAATTTCCTCATGCCTTCACAAGATTCTCCTAAATTCCATGTTGTCTTTGTTGTCCATGTTGGTTGCCTCATTATACCAAGACAAATGAGGAATGACCAAACAAGAGGAATTATTTTGGCCCAATTGAGCAAAAGTGAAGCCCTTTAAATACTTGTTTTCTAATTTTGGCCTATAAATAGAGTCGATGCCAAGAACATAATTTCCTTCATGGAAATATTCAACACCATAATAACCATAGATGAGTGAACAAAGAGAGTGATTCCAAGTTAAAGGTAAACATAAATTAAACGTCAATAAAATTCCTTGGATCAATGAAGAGTGACAATTATCACTAGAAAGCAAACTTCCAAATGTAATTGACCTCCTACTCATTGATCCCCAATTTCTAGAGTTACAACAATTTACTAGCCTAAAATGAACCCTAGGTGCCACACTAGTTGTGTCAAGAATATCAAGTGTCATAGGTCCAGAGGTTGCAAATATAGGAATGAATCCAAAGAAACAACCAGATGAAGATTGAATTTTAAGGAGAGACCACTATAAAAACAAACACAACCAGTGTTGTGTACTAATCCTTCCTCAAGAACCAATTCCCTATAAGCAATTATACTAAGCAAACAAACATATACAAAACTGACAAAAAACCCAAGAACTAAATTCACACATACCATAAGATCATTCCCCACCATATTTAGATCATAAAGGTGCCCAATTCATATACCTATTTTCTCCATAATCCCACAATGACTAAGAATTAACACCCCAATCTCTTCATTACTTGGACCGGGGATTAATTCTCACATGCTAGGAGTACTAGGATATTTCCTATGAGCTCACATTTCAAAAAAGAGTTAATAATGCTTTGACTGTTGGTTCATGTGGTAATAATTGTTAGTGGATAAAGGTTTCGATCCATAGGGGATTCGTGAGGGGATGAAACGATTGTGAAGACCCCTATTTTTAGAAAGAAATCCTAAGTCTAATTATGTGGATTTGTTATCCCATTGGTCGACAACAAAATTGAGGCATATTTTGGAGTGGAAGAAATAAATTTTGGTGGAAGAGGTTGCTTTCTTTTTGGTTCTTGCCATAATAGTCGCTAGCTTTCTATCCATCGGGGTTACTTCACCTATCATAGATTTAATAATCATCATAGAGTCCCCAATGACCTTCAAAGAAACGATCTTCTTTTCACTGGCTATGCAGATGCCTCATAATAAAGCATAATCCTCCACTTGATCATTGGTGGCTTGACCCAGGCCCCGCACATATTTAGCTACAATATTTCCTTCGGAATCGTAGAAAATCCCCCCAAAACCTACCACCCTTATGTTCCTCTTTGAAGCCTCATCGAAAAACAAGATGTAATATTTTTGGACCATTCTCCAGTCCATGAATTCCTTAGCATCTAGCCAAATTTGCCAGTGGGATTGGATTGGATTCTTAGAAATGGGGAAATTTGGAGGATCTTAGTGTATCCAAAATTGTCTCAACCATGCATCTGCATCCCTCTCCAATGCCTATTGTTTCATCTTGATTCTACGAGACATGTAATCCACAAGGAATCATTTATCCTTAGTAGTTGTCAATGCTAGTTTGTCCTTTTCTTGGTTGAACACTGCATTGTTCTTGGCAAGCCAAACCTTCCAGCGAATATATTTGGGAAGAGCATTCCAAATTATCTTCAAGGATATTTTGTATTGAGGTGATCCCTATATGCCTTTATTCATAATAAGATTATATATCTTTCCATGTGTGAGGTTTTCTGACATGATGATTAATTCCAGTATAAATAAAGATCCAAACTTCCTTGGTCTAGCAACAATCAAAACATAGATGTTGGATAGTTTCTCAGTGAAGTAGCATAATGCGCATCTAGAGGGACCTTGGATTTCTCTCTTTTGTAGATTGTCTAATGTAAGGAGCTTTCCATGCACCATGATCCAATAGAAAATATTAATCTTAGGAATCCAATGATTGTGCCAAAGAGATTTTCGTATCATGGATTGTTGATGAAGAGGAAGGGATAAAATATGGGCTAAGTATCCATTTTTAACATTATACTTTGCATCACCGCAACCTCTATGTTCCTTTGATTTAATGTCCCAAGGCACACATCCACTTAGATCATTAGTAATCTTTGAAACCAAATGGCAAAGGTGAGGAGGAGGATCCCCTAAATTTCAGTCTAGTCGATGATACGAGCTTGCCAACCAGTTTGAGATATCATACAATGTTTTGGTTCTCTCCATCCATCCATAACTTTAAAGGGCGCATTTATTTGTTGTGTGAAAGGACATCCCCCCCCCATGATGTTGTCCTCACATGTTGAAATTTGATTTTCATTACCTAAAACCCAAGTGAGCTTGGATTGGATTAGAGGATCTACCAATTTTATTAGTCTTCAAATGTGTGATCCTTCTTGGTTTCCCACTATGCTTTCTATACATCTCTTCCTACTTTCTCGGATATATTTTTTCCAAATAATTTTCTTCGACCAATCAATTTTGATAGTTTTTAATCTACATATCATATTGGCTCCCATTGTTATATTCATGAGTGTTGGATCCTTTATCCTCAATCCTCCTATGTTTTATGGGGCTTTAACAATCTTCCAATTTATTAGGGGGGTTTTGTTGTTGTTAGACTTTCCCCCTTATGATAAAAAATTTCTTATCTCCCTGGTTGTTTTCTACATAACTCCCATCATGGCCACCATAACTGAACATTGAAAGAGAGGGAATGTCGAGAGAACCAACTTTATTAAAATCAATCCATTAGTTGGGGTTAATCGTTGTGATCCCATAGAGAAAACTTTTTATTAATTTTATCAAAGAAACTCCACCAAGCTTGAGATGAATAATTTTGCAGTGTAATGGGCATACCTAGGTATTTAAAGTAGGTCTAACTTTCCAATAAAGGGAATTACAAAATTCTACATATGGCTTGGATATATTGATGTTTACATTAGATCTTAAAACTTGACTTTTATGATGATTTACCATCCCTCCTAAGACACAAATGAAAAGCTCAAGCTCCTTTTTGAATATGCGTGTTATTATAGTTAAATCTCCTCCTAGGAGAAGGGTGTCACTTGCAAAGTTGGAGTGATTCAAACTCTTAGTTACCCACAAAATTTTTATTCTATAGAGGTTCCCAACAATTATTCATACCTCTACTCTTTGACTTAAGAATTCAACCATGATGAGGTACAAAATTGGAGACATGGGGTAGCCTTGTCTCGAGCCAAGACTTCCCATAGAATAAAGGGGCATGTCAACCATTGATTAGGGGTGTAATCCAAGGGGCACTGCTAAAACAAGAGGTCTATTCGATGAAAGAAGGGATGAACCCAAATTTATTCAGCAACACTTTTTTCAGTGTCGTGGCTATAATTTTTGTCATTATTTTATATGACGAATTGCAAAGAGAAATGGGTTGAAAGGTGGAAAAGGAATATGAATTCATCTCTTTCGAAAGTAGGGTGAGAAACGAGGACTTTGTATTACCTCCAACATTTCCAGTCTTTTGCACATATTGCAACATTGTTTTTAGGTATGTCTTAATTAGACTCTAATAAGTTATGTAAAAGGAAATTGAGAACTCGTCAAGCCCAAAGGACTTGTTGGGTTCTAAATCCCAAATTTCTTTCAACATCTCCTCCTCCTCTATAGGTTTAATCAATTCAAAGTTATCCTCCTTTGTGATAATCAAATGGATATTTTCCAACATGATTGCTACCTCATTGGGCTCGATTTTGCCTTGTTCCATGAAAAGGTTGCCATAGTGAGACTAGGCTACTTTCTTTAACTCTAAGAATTCTCAAATTTTAGTGCCATATTCTTGAGAAATTTCTTTGACATTATTCCAAGCGAATCTGACTTTGGATTTCTTATGAAAGAAGGTCATATTCCAATTTGTTTCCTTTAGCCAAGGACGCTGTGACTTTAGTCTCCAAGTCTCTTCCTCTTTTCTAATAACTTTCTACAATTTTTGTTGGATCTCTATTTCAATCGCCCATATTTTGGCGGTGACCTCTTCAATTTTTATTTTGGGATGGGTTTTCTCAATATAGGCTCTTAACATCTCTATCTTAGTTGACGGGGAAAAACATGAGCATCAAGACCATTCTTTTAGAGAAAATTTGACCAATTTATATTTTTGTTCCCATATAAAAATGCGTGCACTTGTAATCCAAATTCTTTGGGCCGCAATGATTATCTTCTCCACTTCCTTATCCACTAAACAAATCAGATTGTATATGAATGGAAAAATCCCATAATTTAGAGTGTCTTGGAATTGGAGAACAATAGGTTTGTGGTTAGAAACTGTTAGCGTCGGAAGTCACTCTTGGATTGCTTGCAGGAGCAGAGCCCGACACCCATCAGTTTAATGTCACAATTTGTTTTTTTTTTTAAAGGGTGATCAAATGGAGGTAAAGACTCAAGGAAATATCATTCTAACTCAGGGACTGGGTCTAGTATGTAAAGAACAGGGGAGGTCTGGAATCCTAACTTCAGCCAGTGGGTTGATTCAAAGATGATCAGGTGGAAGACTTAGTAAGAAGGTGAACAAACAACTCTAGGCAACAAGCTTTCGGTAGTTTGTAGAAGAAAGACTCTGAATGCAAGATCCTCTTGGTTCAGGGTCTCAAGAAACTGAAAGGGGACTTGACTGGATCTTCCAATTCCAAGTCACTCAGTGCTGGGAAAAACACAGGAACTAATTAGAGATAGTGCAACTATTACAGTGATCCATTACAACATCATCCTATAATAGCTACAGCTCGACTGGATCCTCCAATTCTGAGCTGCTCTAACAGAGTGTAAACAAATACATGAAAGAAACCGGCATTCATAAGGCAAGAAGTCTCAAAAGTTCATACATAACCAGAGCAACAATGCTTCATTAAAACTCTACAACCCGGGAGCTCTGCTCAACCATCGATCCTTTACAAAATGGAAAAAATGCCTACATATACTTGGAACTGACTCAAGCGCTGAAGGCGCGATCCTGTCATGAATTCAATGCTTGACATTGAGGAACTTCTCTGTTGGGCTACGCAGGCAAATGTTGGGCAGAATGCCCATGCAGTCATCTGTTAGACGCGATCTTTGTCAGGAGGAACTGACAGCCTGTCTCTATACACACTCCTTTCTAACCTTCTATTTAAGGAAGGAGATGATGTATCACCCACCTTCTTCATTTGCATTAACTGATTCATCGAGACCTGAGAGGCTCTGGTCAAATATCCGTTTGGGATACATGGTAGCCTACCTTTGGCTGTCAGTTGCGTTGCTGGATTTCTGCAAGGGGAACTCGGATGGTCAATGTGGACAACGCCCCTCCCCCAGGCCCTCTTCTCGACGACTAGGCGCCAAATCCGCGGCTTTTCCCGACTCTGTATCGGGTTTCGGGGTTTCGCGCTCCCCGCTGTCAAGAGTTCTTGACCCTTTGAACTCTCAATCACTGATTCTCCGATGAGCGCGTGTATGAGTTAGCCCTCCTGGCTATACTATGACCCATACGACCTCCTCTTATATGACCTGAGCCAAACCTCTGTCGGGTTTTCGGCGTTTTTGATGTCTCGACACACAAGTCTTCCAGACTCGTGAATCTTCGATCCCCAACGGCTTCTTCCATGCTAGCTCTCCGACTAAACCCAGGTCCAAGTGACCGCTACCATATGCCTTCGACCTTATTCTCCATCGGGATTTCACGGTTTGCGATGTCAACGAGCATGCCTCCTTCGGACTCATGATTCCTTGATCCCCGATGGCTCATGGTCGTTGACTCGTCAACGGTCCGCTCTCGTTGCAAAGCCTGCTACCTGTCCTCCACGATTGACAGCTATTCCCACCGATCGGTAAATCGCGAATCGTGATTCTGAAATGCATAAAACTCTCGCTCTCGGGATTTCTGATATCCCGATTTCTGATGAAACCCTCTCGTGGAGCTTTCGTCGCTTCTCACGTCCATGATCAGGCTCGCTTGCTAGACTCGGGCCCCAAGCAGACTTCTTCTGCATGTTGCGCTTGTGTACTTATCGCGCAGTCCTGCAGACCTGCGTACCTTTGCTCCCCAATACCACAATTGTCGCTAACATTAGGCTCCATGGGGGATAGAGTCGTCCATGTGATGCTCTAAGGACTCATTTGCAGTTCCAGTGCCTCGCTGTTGGGCTATGGAGTCATTATTAGGCCGCAAAAATAAAAACAAAAACGAACTAAGAAACAAAAGACAATATTTACAAACAAAGGAGCCACTGGAGGCTTAGACAAAACATTTCTTCAGGAAATGCCCATTCACTGGGCTGCTAAAAACTTCTTCACCTTCCAAATCTCGCAACCTGTATGTGTTATGGGAGAAAATCTCGGAGATTCTGAAAGGCCCAATCCACAAGGCTTCAAATTTTTTGTGTTTGCCTTTATCTCGTTTAGGAGCATCCCATTTCAGCACCAGGTCTCCTATCTGGAACTGCTCCTTCTTGGCCTTCTTATGGAAGACCTGCTTGATCTTTTGCTGATGGTCCTGAATTCTGTCCACTGTCTGCTCTCTTACCTGTTGGACCTCTACTAGCTGATGAATCCTTCTGATCATGTCATTTGGCTCTTCTTGATGATCCTGGAAGAATTTCGCTACGGGAATGGCTAGCTGAGAAGGGAAGACAACTTCGGCTCCATAGACTAATTGGAAAGGGGATAGCCCTATAGATCTCTTTGTAGTCACCCGATCAGCCCATAGGGCGAATTTCAGCTTTGAACTCCAAGCCTTTTTGTTGTCTTCCAACAACCTTTTGATGATCCTTATCAGGCTTTTGTTGGAGGATTTCACTAGACCGTTTCCCTGTGGATAATATGGGGTGGAGTGAATCAATTTGATCACGAACTGTTCACAGAACTTGGCTAGTGGTTTAGACCCGAAAGCGGCTGCATTATCAGTGACAATCTTAATCGGGCAGCCGAACCTTGTGATGAGGTCCTCCAAGAATCCAATGATTACCTTGTGAGAAGCACTCCTGGTGGGGATAGCTTCAATCCAATTGGTAAAGAAATCTATAGTAGTCAGGATCCACCTATGTTGCCTGCTGGAGGCAGGGTGAATTTCTCTAATGAAATCTAGGCCCCACTACTGGAAAGGCCCTGAAACCACCACCGGATTTAACGGTAGAGACCTGAGTTGCTGCTTTCCTACAAATTTTTGACACTTGATGCAGGCTCTGACTCCTTTGCAGACATCGGTGAATACGGTAGGCCAGTAGTACCCAACCCTGAGGATTTTGTGAGCTGTGGCTCTCCAGAAATGGTGCCCTCCGCACAGGCTGCTGTGAAATTCAGCCACGATCATCTCAGCCTCTGGTGGACTCATGCATTTTAAAAGCACCCCCAGGGGGTCTTTCCAATATAACACTTGATCGATCAGGCAGTACCTAACTGCTTTGAGCTTTAGAGCTCTTTCTTTGCTTCTTTGCAGGTCGTCTGGAGGCCGCAACTCCTGCAGAAAGTATATGACATCCTTATACCAAGGACATCGAGCCAATGGGGGCTCCCTTTGATGGTCTACGTCAGGCAGTCGATCCTACTGAATACCTGAGCATTTGTTGATGAAACTTATCCCCAAAGCTTGGCAGTTTGCTTTAGCCAACAACTTGGCTAAACCTTGCCCTTTGATCAATTTGGTGGGCCTTATTTCCAGGTCGAATTCCAGGATTTTGGCTATCCATTTACTCCTTCTCTCGTCTATGTCAGGCTGAATAAGAATGTCTTTAACAGCAGCCGCGGGGACATAGGTGATGATCTTTGACTGCAGGACGTAGGTTCTAAAAGCTTTGAGAGCTTTTACTAGAGCATAAGCCTTCTTCTCCATAGTGTCATACCTGACTTCGACATCCCTCAATGTTCGGCTGAAATAAGCAATAGGCTGCTCTAGACCCCTGTCATTTGTCTGTAATAGAACAACAGCTACTGTGTCAGGTGAGGCAAAGGAGAAAATAAGGAAATCCTTTGAGTAGTCGGGACTGATAAGCACAGGAGCTTCAGTCAGGGCCTTCTTGATTTGTTCAAAAGAATGCCGTGACTGAGGGGTCCACCTTACTTCATTCTCTTTCTTTAACATGGCTGTTATAAGCTTTACCTCTTCAGCAAAGTTAGGCACAAACCTCCTCAGAAAATTAATTTTACCGAGAAAAGATTGGACCTCCTTCTTGGACCTCAGGATTGATAAGGCTTGTATTGCCTCAACTCTGTTGGGGTCGATTATGACTCCTTCTGCCGATACTATGTGGCCTAGTAACTTTCCCTCCTGCATGGCGAATAGAGATTTCTTGGGGTTTAATGAAATGCCAAACTTTCTACATTTCAGGAAAACTTTCCTGAGATGACGACAGTGTTCTTTATCAGATTTTGAAAATACTGTGATGTCATCCAGATAAACGACCACAAAGTTATCCTTTTCCCCAACGAAAGCTATGTCCATGGCACGCTGGAATGTCACCCCTGCATTCATTAGTCCAAATGGCATCTTGGCATACATGAATGTGCCCCATGGAGTGGTGACTGCTGTCTTTTCCTTGTCTTCAGGAAGAACAGAGACCTGATTGTAACAAGAGAAACCATCAATCATGGACATCCTGGAAGCTTCTGTCACCCTCTGCAATATATGTTCCATCTTTGGCAGGGGGTAATTATCCTTTTGTGAGCTTCTGTTCAGGTTTCTGAAGTCTACACAAAGTCGGATTTCTCCATTCTTTTTCCTTACCGGCACCAAGTTGGCTACCCATTCTGAATATCTCAGTGGAACGATGATCTAAGCTTGAAGAAGCTTCTTCACTTCCCTCTCCATGATAGGCAGCAGCATGGGATTAATCTGTCTCAGCTTCTGCCCGAATGGCTTTGCCTCCTCCTTTAATGGAATTTTATGCTCGATGACAGAGGTGTCATAGGTTTTGAGGTCTTCGTGGGTCCAGGCAAACACATCAGTAAATTCCCTCAAAAGTCCACTGTATTCGGACCTCTGCTCCTTTGTCAGACTTCTTGACAATTTGACATACTTGGGTTCACTCTCGATTCCAATGTTGCACTGAATAGTACCAACGTCCTCCTCTGAGACTTCTCCTTTTACCGACACATCATTTCTATCAAAAAGCCTTTCCAAAGGAACCAGTCCTCTGGGAATATGGTTGTTGGGCAGCTGTACAATGTCACGCCCTGCAATCTTATTCAGAAAATTACCCCCATCGAGCTCTTCCTCTGAGATGGCGTCTTGGTCTATGTGCATTTCTGAAAATTCCTCGACAGTCTCCAAGAACCTCTTGACCTCAAGATCATCCTCGAATACCTTCCAATGTTTGACGTTGTCAGGTATGGAGGGTCTGTATTTTACCTCTACATCATATCTGAGTTTGGGTGGCAGAGGTACTTTGAAATTGCTAGCCGATGCAGCCAAGGAATCTTCCAAGGTGTTCTCCTCTCTTGGGATGAAAGAAATATTAAACGCTAAGAAGAAACTGTCAATAAGGTCCCAAACCTCATTTTTGTAGCTTCTGAGTCGAGGATGCTTAGCCTGATAAGCATTTCTGATCTGCTGGACCACCAACTCTGCATCACCGAACACTGCTACTTCCAGAATTCCCATTTCCCTCACAGCTCTTAATCCTAGAACAAGAGCCTCATACTCTGCCACATTGTTGGTAGCTTCAAATTCTAATTTGTAGGACAGAGATATGGTTTCTTGAGCAGGTGACACAAAAACCACCCCAGCTCCAGCACTTTCCCTGGAAAAGGCTCCATCAAAGAACAGTTTCCAGACGGGGGTGATGGAGGGAGGAAGTTTGGGGGAACTGGTGGGTTGCTTTCTGAGTCTCAGAGGAGGTTCGGGAGCATGGGTGAGTTGAAGCACACTGGATCCTAAATCAGTGTCTAAGGCAAAGATGGGATGGTTGGTAGGGTTGACTTCATCACTGATTATATAGGCCAATTGAGCTTCCTTGTATAGTCTTCTATGCTCTCCTCCAAACACTGGGATAGTAGCATATGTGAGGTCCATCTGCAGGGTTCCCCCCAGTCTTTTTATCCAAGATCTTGATAATAGCATACCGAACTTGGGGGGGACATCAGCTACTACAATATCCATGACCACACTCTTCATGGGCAGTTGAAACAAGTTAACAACTAGATCCTTAATAACTCCAAGACACTGAACTCTCCTGAAGTCAAAGGAATAGAGGTCATGATAGGCTCGGGTGACTTCTAGTCCTAACTCTTCCATGACAGTCTTGGGCATGAGGTTGTGAGAGGCCCCTGAATCCATCAAGCAGTTGTGTAGCACTTTGTCATGTATGTTCAAGGAGGTGTAGAAGGGAGGGGATGAGTCATCTCTGTCTTCTACCATGGGACCTAGGACGACAGTTGGATTTTCATCTTGGAGGTTTATGGAGTCTGCAGGAAGGCATGAGGCTTCAGACTGTAAAAGTTCAGAGAAGAGCTTCTTGAATTCATCATGTTTAATCAGCTCAGTGAGGGGCACAGGGATTCTGATCTTTTGGATCTCATGCTCGAAGCTAAAAGAAGATGTAGTCTTTGGAATTTCTTTTATTTCAGGAACATGATTATGGACAACGGGCGAGAGGGGTTGGGCCTTCTTACCTCTGTGGGCATCTGCTACTTTACTAGCAGGCTTCTCTGCTCCAATGGACTGCTCAGGAATATTAGGTGCTGCTGTCCTTTTTCTCGACCTCAGGTTGTACCTGCCTTGACCGCCGCCAGCCTTTTCTCCCTTGCTCAACTCATTTAGCTGACTGTCCATAAGAGACTCCTCGTATGCTGATTGAGTGAGATGAGGAAAAGGAGGAGTATCTCCAAAGCAATGGATTGCAGGGTCAAGCTCATCCGTTTCTCTTTCTACCTCATCGGCCACAAAATTGTTTTGAAAAGGGGCCTGAATTTTCTGGTCATCTCTGTCTCTTTGCATTATCGAGGGAGCAATATTGTTTGGCCTCCGAAAACCTCCTTTGTTTTCGGTGCTCTGAGGGCCCTTGTATTCTTGTCTCCTCTCTACCTTCAGTCTTTCCATCTCTGCAGACAGAGATTTCACCATCTTGGTTAGTTCATCCACTTGAAGGTGGGGCACCGATGGGCCAGAAGCTGAGGCCTCGGATTTTCCCTTTCTCCTGCCCGCGTCAGCCTCGTTCCTCAACCTATCGGCTGCTAATACATTGGATTCCACTTCTATGGCTGCGTCTTGCATTTGGGCTAAGGATGTGACTCTTCTTTCTCTCAATAAAAGACAGAAATCGGGGCCAAACACACTATCATAGGACATCTTGGCCGAGGCTTCTGATGGCTTTATTTCATCAGGAATCTTATTGTACATTTTATTGAATCTTTTAGAGAGACAAACTCTCCTTCCATCTTCTTCAAAGACCTGAACTCAGTCATATAATACATGAAATCCTTCTTATCTCCCCATTGCCTCAGGAAAGCATTATCCAGGGCTTCAATTCCAGCAATAGATCCGGGAGCTAATCCTCTGAACCATTTCCTTACCTCACCATCCAGGCTCTGGACAAAAACCCTCATCCAGACATCTTCATTTCCAATGTTCAGGTTGTCTGCATAACTGTAGAAAGCAACCAGGTGTTCCTCCGCAGTTATGTCCCCTTCCCCGGTGAACTTGGGCATATATTTCAACTAATCTCTGGCAGGGAAAGGATTCATGGGCTAAGGTAAGACCAAGGGAGCATACCTAGCAACAACTATGGCATCCATTCTATTCGGAGGGGGATTAGCACCAACCATAGGAATATTAGGAGGAGGAGAGCTTAGAGGAGAAGGAGTTCGCAAAGGGACTGTTGAGAATGAGCCTCTAATTGGAGTGGGGAACAAGAGGGGATTTAAGGAGAAGGATGATGAGCTCAAGTTAGCGGGTGCTCCTCCTTGTACAGGAGTGGTTAAGCTAGGCGTAGGAAAATCTTCTGCGGTCCTTGGTCTACGCCAGGGTACAGCTTCAGGGGAAAGTGGAGTGACAAAGTCTTGTCCCTCTAGTCCCAGACCAGGAGAGGAAAACTCAACAGGAACACTCCCAAAATTTAAGAAACGAGAAACTGCAGAAACAGGCCTGTCAAATAACCGAGGAGGAGAAAAAGGAGCTCCAACAGAAGGATATGGTGGATTACCTGATTCGGTGATGGACGCTTCTTCTTCAGTGGCCTTTCCCTTTCTGAGCATCGCCTCTGGGTCTGTTTCAGGCGTAGCTAGAGGTAGCTGTGGATGAGACCGCGTATGCCTGCCTCTGAAAGCCACAATTAGCAGAGCAGGTTCTCCCCAGCGGAGTCGTCACAATGGAGTCGCTAGGTGCAAATTAGCAATCTTGAAAGGCTCCAATAATCCGATGCACCTTCAGATTTAGAGGCTCAATGTCGTTCTACCCAGGGAAAATCTTCAATTTCGTCCCCGGCAACGGCGCTAGAAATGTTAGCGTCGGAAGTCACTCCTGGATTGCTTGCAGGAGCAGAGCCCGACACCCATCAGTTTAATGTCACAATTTGTTTTTCTTTTTAAAGGGTGATCAAATGGAGGTAAAGACTCAAGGAAATATCATTCTAACTCAGGGACTGGGTCTGGTATGTAAAGAACAAGGGAGGTCTGGAATCCTAACTTTAGCCAGTGGGTTGATTCAAAGATGATTAGGTGGAAGACTTAGTAAGAAAGGTGAACAAACAGCTCTAGGCAGCAAGCTTTCGCCAGTTTGCAGAAGAAAGACTCTGAATGCAAGATCCTCTTGGTTTAGGGTCTCAAGAAACTGAAAGGGGACTTCACTGGATCCTCCAATTCCAAGTCACTCAGTGCTGGGAAAAACACAGGAACTAATCAGAGACAGTGCAACTATTACAGTGATCCATTACAACATCATCCTATAATAGCTACAGCTCGACTGGATCCTCTAATTCCGAGCTGCTCTAACATAGTGTAAACAAAGACATGAAAGAAACTGGCATTCATAAGGCAATAAGTCTCAAAAGTTCATATATAACCAGAGCAACAATGCTTCATTAAAACTCTACAACCCGGGAGCTCTGCTCAACCATCGATCCTTTACAAAATGGCAAAAATGCCTACATATATTTGGAACTGACTCAAGCGCTGAAGGCACGATCTTGTCATGAATTCAATTCTTGACATTGAGGAACTTCTCTGTTGGGCTACGCAGGCAGACGTTGGGTAGAATGCCCATGCAGTCGTCTGTCAGACGTGATCTTTGTCAGGAGGAACTGAAAGCTTGTCTCTGTACACGCTTCTTTCTAACCTTCTATTTAAGAAAGGAGATGATGTATCACCCACCTTCTTCTTTTGTATTAACTGATTCATCGGGACCTGAGAGGCTCTGGTCAAATATCCGTTTGGGAGCTGTGGTAGCCTACCTTTGGCTATCAGTTGCATTGCTGGATTTCTGCAAGGGGAACTCGGCTGGTCAATGTGGACAACGCCCCTCCCCCAGGCCCTCTTCTCGACGACTAGGCGCCAAATCCGTGGCTTTTCCCGACTCCGTATCGGGTTTCGGGGTTTCGCGATCCCCGCTGTTAGGAGTTCTTGACCCGTTGAACTCTCGATCACTAATTCTTCGATGAGCGCGTGTATGAGTTAGCCCTCTTGGCTATACTGTGACCCATACGACCTCCTCTTATGTGACCTGAGCCAAACCTCTGTCGGGTTTTCGGTGTTTTTGATGTCTCGACACACAAGTCTTCCAGACTCGCGAATCTCCAATCCCCGACGGCTCCTTCCATGCTAGCTCTACGACTAAACCCAGGTCCAAGTGACCGCTACCATATGCCTTCAACCTTATTCTCAATCGGGATTTCGCGGTTTGCGATGTCAACGAGCACGCCTCCTCCGGACTCGCGATTCCCCGATCCCTGATGGCTCATGGTCGTTGACTCGTCAACGGTCCGCCCCTGTTGCAAAGCCTGCCACCTGTCCTCCACGATTGACAGTTGTTCCCGCCGATCGGGAAATCACGAATCGCGATTCTAAAATGCATAAAACTCTCTCTCCCGGGATTCCGATATCCCGATTTCCGATGAAACCCTCCCGTGGAGCTTTCGCCGCTTCTCACGTCCATGATCAGGCTCGCTTGCTAGACTCGGGCCCCAAGCAGACTTATTCTGCATGCTGCGCTTGGGTACTTATCGCGCAGTCCTACAGACCTGCGTACCTTTGCTCCCCAATACCACAATTGTCGCTAATAGAAACTATTGAAGCTAAAATCTTGGATTTGATTATGAAATCTTAAAGGGGGAAGTCACTTGCACTAAAAATCTATCGTGTCTAGCTACCATGTGATCTGGGTTGATCCTATTAATTGTACAAGTGTATTTCCCTCTTACTAGCTTGATATCTACCATGTCCCAATCATTTATTAGGTCTTCCACCTTTTCTTTGAATGGGTCCCTGACGATGTTACCCCTTCTTTTCTCTTTGTTATGCAAAAAAACAGTGAATTCCCATGTTAATATGTTATTTCTAACATTTTATGAATCTTTTAGATCTAGAAGTGACTTCTAACATATTTTTTTTCCTTGTGAGATACAAGCTTGCATAAATTGAAGATATTAAATTTCTTACTACAGTGACATTGAATGAGGCCTATTAAAATCCAATTTTGGGATGGAAGAAAGAGCTCTAGTTGTCAATCTTGCGTATTCCATAGTGTGCATAGTCCTCATGATGCTCCTCTCAAACTAAATACTACCCCATCATTTAAAAACCATTGTTGCTTTCCTATCCTCACTGCTTCCAATTCCTCAATTTTTGTCTCTCTCGAAGAAGGATAGTGGGAATTTTTGTTCTTATAAAATCCCTTAGCATTGCTTCTTTCTTTATGCTACCTAGTCCTCCATAGTTATAGAAAAAAATTATCATTTTTTGGTCCAACTTCTCTATAAGTCACATTGCTTCCTATATTTCTTTATGTTTTTGTTCCAACTCTAAGGGTTTTATCGATTGTTTTCTGGGTTCCCATCAATTTTTCTTTATTAGTGACTTCTTCCCTTTTGACTATCATTGTTTTCCTTCCTGGTTTTTTTGAAAGCTTTTCTTCATATTCCCCTTCCTCTTTTTCCTCTTCCTTTGTCTCCATTTGGTCTTTTCCCTTTAATTTGAGGTTTGGAAAGGATATCTCTAGATCTATGATGTTGCCAGCCTCTTCAAATATTTTTGAGACATGCTCCTCTTCTTCTAAAGGTTGAAACTTTGTTATTTTGACTAAAAGTGGCTCCATTCTTGGCATGGTTGTCTCCATTGATATCATATGAGGATTTACCAAGATTTCTTCTATGGATATATGTTCTTCCTATGACATACTTTCATATCTATTAGATACAATAAAATGGCTATCATTTGTCTCCTATCTTTGCTTCTTCAAGTGGTCTAGATGAGGGATTGAAGGGATTCATTTAATGGGTGTCTTGGCCCAGGGAGGCCTCGACCCTGAGGGAGAGAATATCCCTGATGCCGAGGCTTTGTATTTTGCTTAAATATTTGTGTTTGATCCCATATTCATCTTTATTATATTCCATTGTTCTTCTTTTTCCAATGCCAATTGAGGTTTCTAAGTTTCCTTTGTGTAGTATTTAGCGAAATGCTTTGATATTTGTGACATATTTTTCACTTGAAATGTAATTTCTCAAACTCTAAAGGTTGTTCATGCTACCATTTGTCTAGGGACAAGATTATGGCCTTTAGGAGGCCCTTTTCTAGGTCGACCTCCACATATCCGAGGACAAGAATACATATTCTTCTTTGGCTTGGCCTTATATATATTTCCCCAAGGAGTTCCCAATGCTTCAAAAGGTGTCAATGCTCTAGCAGTGGAAGGGAAGGTGAGGAACATGCACCCATACAATAAGTGTTGAGGGAACATCATGCTGAGGACTAAAGTATGGGGTCCAACATTTTAGTTATATACCTCAAGAGACAAAAAATAAAGGCTCGTTAAAAAAAATTAAATCTCCATCCTCCTTTGTCTCAAACACGAATGCATAAAATCCTTTGCCACAAAAAATTGTTTTTGTTTCCCTTTGATTAAAAACTTCCAATTTTTCTGCAACTAGGTCACCATGGTTATGGGAGAGGGCTATATGCGAGTAAACTGACTATTGAGACACCTTTCGGCAAGGTTGATAGCCTTGTGCCTAGATGAAACAGGAGGGGGCTTCACTTAAGGAATTTCTTAGTGTGCTTGACAAATTTGGGTGAGATAAATTTTAAGGGTTTATGATGGGAAGTTAACATGGCTCGAAAGACAATCATCTTTGAGTTTGGAGGAGGTTGATACCCCCCTTTAGAGGCCCAATTCATGAGGAAACATAGAACAAACCAGACAATTGCGCGCCAGGGTTTTGGCTCATACCTTAATATATACCGTTGTTCTTTTTATAATAATTAGGAAAATTTAGATCACTATTAGGATAACTTCTTAATATAAATAAATTAGTTATGAAATAAATTGTATAAAACATTACAAGTTTCTTTCTGTCAAAATAAATCTTAAATAATTGTGAGTATTTGTTTGAAATTGATTGGACAAAGTTATCATATAGTTGAAAGTGTTTGCCTAAAACTTTAATTATGTCTTGAATTTGTTTGAACATTTTCAAAGTGTAACATATAATATTGTCTATTTGCAAGTACATCGATAAATAAGTTTACAAATATAATTTCATTTCATCATTTTTCTTCTTTCATGCCAAAACATGTAAAAATAAGATAAAGTCTGACATGAATGTGAATAGATGAGACCCTAATATAAATGCACATCTTCAACTCCCATCCTCACTGAAGTGAAGGTGTGCACAATTGCACATCTTCACCACTTGGGAGAGTGGGGGGTGAAGATGTGCATTTGTGCAAAATGTCCCCTCCTTAATGATGGGGGTGAAGGTATACATTGTACACTTCATAGGGTGGATATTGGGGGATGAAGTTGTGCATTTGTTTAGAAATCACCCCTATGATGGTGGGGATTGAAAATATGCATTGTGTGCACATGCAAACTTTCACCCCCCAACCACCCACCCTCCCAGTGTTTGAAGGGAAATATACTATGAACAAAATTGTATTGTTATCTAATTAATGGAAGTGTAATACCATGTAGGAAATTGTAAAAAAATCATGGAAGAAGGCCCATGATTTTGGCTAAAATTAATCTCTTTTTCAAATTATGGTTTTAAGATTTCAATTTAGCTTCAACAACCTCATTTTAGGTGACTTTATCAAATCCTTCTAACCACTTATGGTATATGGATATGTTAGAAGTAATTGGAAATTTCTTCAACAAATTTTTAATAATCTCTCAAGTCAAATTAGTATGAGAAGTTTGACCCATGCTGAAATCTATGTAGAGTTTACCCTATGCAAAGGTTCCTTATAAGATTTTTATATAATGTGATGATTCTCGATGGACCCATGCATTGAATTTTGAGAATGCTACTTTCAGGTCAAGTTTGTGTAAAAATAGATCATTTGCAAAGGTTCCTTATAAGATTATTATTCAATGTGATGATTCTCGATGGACAAATCCATTGTATTTTGAAAATGCTACATTCAGGGGTCAAGTTTGTGTAAAAATAGATCATTTGAATGAAGCTTGCACAAAGTTAAATGTTTATTTGGCTAAGAAGGGAAAACTAACAAATCCAATGTATCATAAAACCCAATGATGAAGTCAAAAGGGAAATGAAGTAGAAGCGTTTAAGTCTATAGCTCTAATAAAAGAACATATTCCACCCTTTAAAGGAGGTGTCGTTGATAAGGATAAAAACATGACTAAGGAATCCTTGTCTTAATTTCTTTTCATATCCCTCTAGCAATGAAGGGTAGACATGAATCAAATATTCAAACTAGGAAAGTCAATCTAATGGTGTAATAGAATTAATATTGTTTGAATCACTACTAGTCAAACCAAAATCTTATGGTTGAGTTTGTCTATAAATTTAAATTATAGTTTCTTTTGTTTATATTTGTACATTTAATACCGATATTTTTTTCCCATAAGCATATTCCTTGTAGGATTTAGGAGGGCTCTAATGCTATATTTCTTTGCCACTCACTCAATACTAAATGTTTTATTAACAATACTTAGAAGTTTATTTATATGCTTTTCAATAATTTTAGAAAACCATATTTCTATATTAAGCATCTTAAATATATACTCAACAATGAGATATCATTTTAATTTCAAAGAATAATTGAATAGAAAACAACATGATCCTATAAATTAAATTTTGTATTATTTCAAATCAGTACCAAATCATTATAATAATGACCATATTAATGCATCAAATCATTGTAATAATGATGATATTAATGCAATATAATGTTCTTCTCGAGTATATACAAAGATAATCCTTAGTTGTTCTATTCAAAGTCGTAGAAGAACAAAATGTTCACACCATGCCATGGACAATATTCATGGAGAAGGTGCTTTACCTTAAATCCACTCTAAAACACATTTGATTGATCATTATAGGTTATCATTTTTTGATTGTATTATGATGTTTATTTTACTTTCTACTTTTCAAATGATTAACATAGGTTAGATTTCTCCTTAATACATTAATAATTGAAATCATAAAATCAAATAAAACTACATTTTAATCAATTACTTCAAAATATAAAATAACTTAACAAAAACATCCATAATTATAAGTATTTAAATCATGGATAAACATAAACCTAAAATAAAGTAACAAAATTACCCATGTATATAGTTGTAGCTATTTATACATATAACTCTAGCTATTTCTGGCTATGTGATCATTTATACATAAAGCTTTATTTTTAGCTATATAATCATTATAGGTGAATGATGTATGAAATGATGCTTTTATTAATGTAATCTGATTGTGAGAACACATTATATTTCAAATATAATTGAAATATTTTTTGGACGGGAAAAAAACTCTAACTATTTAAATTTCTTTAACATATTCTTAAAATTTTCAATAAATTATATTATTATAATTTTCTGCAAATACATGTCACTTAAAAAGTATTTTTTAAAATTTTTATGAATTTTTAATGTATATATTTAAATAATATTTATCAATTTTAATATTAATTTTTTATAATAATATTATTTTGTTTACCCCTCTCAATATTAATATTCTATTTCTTTTTAATTTTATAAATAAATTTATCTTTTATTTTATTTTTAATATATTTGCACTGCATTAAATCTCAAATCTGTTTATCTCTCTAATTTTATTTCTAAACCACCAGTGACATACAGTATCCATCTTAGGGCGGCGCAGTTAAAGATAAACAATGGTGGCGTGCCTTTAATTAATTAATGCAACAAATTTCGACAACAGATGGCGTGCTCGCTTGTACAAAGGTGCAGTGCCTAAACTCAAACCCACAAAACGAAACAACTCCCCCTTTTGGTTGGCAGTATCCATCTTAGGGCGGCCACAGTTAAACATAAGGTAATTAGATTTTCACGCCAACAAAGGTGGCATGCCTGTCATTAAGTACTGCATTAAATTTCCACTAAAGGTGGCATGCCTGTCATTAAGTACTGCATTAAATTTCCACTAAAGGTGGCGTGCTCGCTCGTACAAAGGTGGCATGCCTAAACTCAAACCCACAAAACGAAACAACTCGCCCTTTTGGGAGGATTTTTAATAATTGACGTTCACCATGAGTCCCAATCATTTATTCTTTTATAATTCCAGTGATCCTGGCAATGGCAATGGACATTAAGGGTTTATAGCTTATCATAATTAGATTTCCTCTGTTATTTTTATTTCGTAAGGTTTGAGAGCAGGTGTGAAGTTGGAGCGGGGGCAATGTTTTATGTCTGGTCTGTCTTCCTTTTCATGGATATTGAATATGTCCAGTCTTAGTCTTCATTTTCATGGATTTTGAATAGGAGCAGGAGCAACACCCATGGAAATTAAGAGTGGAAGTTGGCTAAGAGAAAAAGCCCAGGCTTGGCAGAAAGAAATTGAATGGTGATTGAAGATATCGAGATTCTTATGCAAATGGGTGTTTAGGTAAGTAGAAATTATTTCAGAAACTACCTGGTATTGAATTTGTTTTTGAAGTGGGAATGATTCTATTCAAATAATCAGTAGGGGTAACTGTGTTCTTTTAATTGTATTTGTGTATTTCTTGAAATTGTTTGCAATACGAGTTTTTCATTTTCATGACAGATTAGGTTAAAGCTGTAGGTATTGAGAAGATTAGGTTAAAGTTGTAGGTATTGAGAATAGGCAGATTAGGTTAATGGAAGTACACTATACTGGACAAGTCGATCTATTGTGTCCAACGCACGCTTTTCCACTAAGCATTCCTAAAGCAAGTGGTTTGGAAGCACGTCCAATCATTCACTCACTAAGTGTCGTAACTAAAATTATAGTAGTAATGATATGTTTTACTCTGAGTTAATTGTATTTATTTATTTAAATGCATGGGATATATGATATCTGTATGAGATTTTTACAAATGGGTATCAAAGCGCGAGTAAGGCCCAGAGTTTCGAAATGGGTGTATGTAACTTAAACTACTG
>CBVK0102015506.1:0-22821 GCA_900067695.1 Picea abies | reverse complement strand
TCCGGTCTTAGCTTGAGGAGCTTCTTTGAGCTATGCAGCTATTACAGGCGGTTCATCTGGGTTTTTTCTCATCTTGGAGCACCGCTGACAGATATTAACAAGAATGGGGCCTTCATATGGACCAAGAAATCATAGGAATCCTTTGATCACATGAAGGAATTCATGGGCACTTGTCCAGTGTTGGCACTACCAGACTTCACCTTGCCATTTGTACTAGATCGGTGCAATTTTGATGCAAGGAGGACACCCCATTGTATTCGAGAGATGGAAGCTTAGTCAACCTGAGAGGTTATACTCCATTTATGACAAGGAAATGTTGGCAATCATGCATGCCTTGACCAAGTTCAGACAATATTTGGTGGGTCACAAATTCATGATCAAGACCGATCACAACAGTTTGAAGCATTTCTTTGAGTAGAAAGACCTTAGTGAGCGCCAATAGAAATGGGTGATGAAGGTACATGCATTCGACTTTGACATAGAGTATGTCAAGGGGAAGAAGAAAATTATGGCCGATGCATTATCGAGGAGACCTGCCGCATGTTCTTTGATGGGGATTTCAGCAGATTGGAAATCCCACTTGTTAGTGGAATATTCCAAGAACAAGTTCACTTGTGACTTCATGGATGGGAAGATACAAGATGACCGGTATAGGGTCATTGACGATGTCATATTTTACAAGGATAGATTCTACTTGGTGCCAGATTCAGGGCTTAAGAAGAATATCCTCACCACAGTTCATGATTCACCTCTACCAGGCCATCATGGGTTTTTCAAAACCTACAGACAAATCAGAGAGAGGTTCTCATGGAAGGGCCTCAAATAAGACGTTATGAGACCCGTCGGGGAGTGTGTGACTTTCCAGTAGAACAAGTCAGAGCATGCTTGTCTAGCAGGGTGTTGACGGACGAAATTGACCGTCCGTCAACTGGGAGAGTGGAACCGGTCCGGGGTTGTCTAAATAACCCAAGTCGTTTGGAATGAACCACCCTAATGATTTTAACGGCTTCGTTGGCCACCCTAAGGTCTTTTAAGAAAACCAAAGAGATAACTAATCTAAACTAACTAATCTAACTAAAATAAATAAAACTAACTAAAACTAAATAAAACTAATAAAACTAACTAACTAAAAATAAAAGAAACTAACACACTTATCTAATTAAAACAAACTACTAAATTAAACTAAAACTAAATATAACTATTCTAACTATTACATACAATCTACTAATTACTATTATACTAATTCAAATCAACTATCTAATTACCAGCTGCAATAATACTTATTCACAAATGTACACTATAAACAACCAACGGATTTAATTAAAACCTGCAAAACTCATGTGTTTTCTGCCCTAAGACAGCCAAGAATCTCTTTTTGATTTTTTATGTTTTATGAATAAGAAGTAAAACTACTGAAATTAAACGATCTAATATATTTACTGAAATTAAACAATCTAATATAAATCTAATTAAGCTTATATCTAAACTAAACTACTTAATGAAAACAGTAAACAAAAGATTAACTGACCTGGGAACGTCCCAAGTCTACCCTGTGTATGATGACTTCTAAGTTGGTCGGAGGAGGGAAACTCGCACCGGTTATTCCGTAAGCTTCTCGTAAACGATAGGTTGTGCTGCTCTTTGAAGTGTTTACAGGACAAACAAGACATAAAAATAAATCATAACAATCTTATGATTATAAATTCCTGCAATAAGGGAAACCTGTTATACAAAAACTTATATATAACAATTCAATTTATGAAGAAGATAAACCTGTCATTCACAAACTGAATTAACAATTGTTATGTCTTTTATCTATTTGGAAGAGACAAGATATGGATAACAGTGATCAAAATTATATCATTTGCACATGATTTAGATAGCTAAAGTAGTCATAAACCATAAACAAATTGATATACACAACATGAAACAAAATGTTGATATAATGAGAAGCTAAAGCTGTGACAAAACACCAAATTTTGCTTCAGTCTGTATTAGAACTCCATATCCTTGTTCTCCCATGAATGAGGATGAACATGATTACAAAAATCATAAGTATATATAAGTCTCTCCACAGGGTAAAACCTCCCTGTGGATAATATCAAAATGTTTTACATAATATGGGAAATATCCCAAAATCAACTAAACTAGGAAATCAAAATGCAAAAGAAATCTTTGAAATATCCCCTAACTGCTCATAAACTCAACTGCAATTTCGAATTTACCTGCAATAGAACACAATTATCAAATTAGAGAGATATTTCAGTAACAAAATAACAAAAAATCGATCCAACAGACTTAGCTACAGAATCATCTGATTTTGTAGCTAGTCTAAAAAAATATACAGGATCAGATAGAAATCAAACGAAATCTTTTTAAAACAATCCAATTTAATTTTCTTTTAATAAATATCCAAAACGAATCACTATGATTCCAATGATTTTATCATTCAAATTAACAAAATCGAAAAGGATGCAATCGAGACAGGGTAAGAATGCTCTGTTTTTTCAGTTGCCATAAAATATGGTCAAACCATAACATGACTGTTTCATATCAAATTAAATCAATGGTGAATCATATCGTATAAGATACGATTTAATTCAACACAATCATGATCGATACAATCATAATCGAACACAATGATAATTGATTTGTTACGGCTGTAACAATATGTATAGGGTTCATATTGTTTTAATCAAATACAAATATGGGAAAACTGTTATGATTATTGCCAAACATTCATAACAGCATCAAACTTCACCATAGATTACAATCGTTGAGCGTTTACATAGTCAAAAGACAGGATCACATAATGATCGTAACCATCAACAGTAGTGATAAACATAAACTGGGCAACAATAAAATAAATCGTAACTGAGTTAAAAATAGAAACACATCGTAATCCTAGGCATAATCATTTTCGTTCCCACATCAAATTTAAACAATATATTTGTTGCAATATGAACCAAGATGATAACACAGTCAAACAATGCGAATCGATTAGTTGGGTATAACAGTTATGACTCATATCTATTCGCAATTTGGTTATGCAATAACAGAATGGTATTCGAATTGGTCAAAAAGACATGTAATATAAAATCACAACAGTTAACCATAATTTTCCAAACATATCGTATATAACCAATTCGAAATGAGATATTGACTGTGTTCAAAATTGGAATACCAGAAACAACCTGTGTCTATAAAAGATATTAACAACTTCAATCATTGACAGAGTATTCAGTTCAAACCAAATCGAAACAATCAAATCTATAACAAGATCAATTGAATCAAAGCCAAATCCAATCGAAACTTAAAACAATAATGAAATTCGATTTATCAAAACAAAATTATATGCAATAATACATGCTCATGTGACAAAGCAAATCCACGGTGTAAACAGAACTGTGGGTTTATCATATAAACATGTGATAGTCATACCAGTGAGGCTGCTCGAGCTATGCCAATTTTGAATTAACGACCGTTGTAGCCAACTCCACGTTCTTAAACAAAATCGAACCTGTTGTTCGTTGTTTCTTATCAGTGGATGACATCTTTGCCTTTTGACTGGTGAGCTTTGCAACTTGATCCTCCAGAGCATGAATTCTGGACTGTAGCATTGGCACATCAAGGTAATACCTTTCTAATCATGAGCCACACTGATCACATGGTGGAGCAGCTGGTTCGGCTAGAGAAGGAGGGGGGTTTGACGAGTCACCAAGGTTTTCACCAGGCATTTTGATACTGGGAAAATTAGGGTCACTTTGCAAGCAAGGTGGTAGGTTTTTCACAAAATCGTATGCGGGTTTATCACACAGACCTCCTGAATAGGGATACTCACTTGCCAGGTAGCGTTCAACCTCCGAGTCAGAATCTTTTCTCAACATAATAGGGTCAGGGTTGACAGGAACTTTCGGTTGGTTTCTTGCCATGCGAGAGATTAATCGAGCATTCTTTTTGCCTTTAGAATTCGCAGTAGGTTTGGCCTTAGGCATTTTAGCCATAGGTTTAGCATTTTCCACATCCTTGGTGACAAAATTGGGTAGGTCAATAGGTGAGTCGGGTAGGGGTTTAGGTAACAGAGCACTGTAAGGCACAGGGGGTACTGACTTGCTCTCGCTCACCACAGGTTTGTCAACTTGTGGTGGGCTTGAGTCCTCAAAATTATTTCGAATAAGAAAATCATTCCAACAGCCTCGACGTAACCCCAAATGACAAACCACAATCATTTTAATTAACCCAAAATGAAATAGGTTGTTATCGGCCTGGTTCCATTTGTATCTTTTAGACATTTTAAACAGACTCCTATGCAAGTAGTAAGGCATATTAAGCTCATAGCCCATGAAAACCATCAGTAGCCAAAGGTGGTACAAGAAAATGAAACCATACCTGCCCTCGCAGGTGATAAATTGTTTGGTTATCATCAGCAAGTCGTGCCATCGTTGCTTTAGCATATTCGCGGGCAAACCTTTGTCACAGGAGCTCACTCTTCATGACTGGAAGAGCAATGTCCATGGGACATCTTCCACTTTGCAATTTTTTGACCATCTATGTCCGACAGTAGGCAGACCGGTAGCTAAACTAAGAAATTGCTCATCAATTTCCAACTGCACATCCCCAACCTTGGCTCGACAACCATCAAAGGTTAATGCAAATTGCCGAGCCACGCTAGAGTTATAGCCATCAAACTTTCATATGAACGGGAGCCATCCGAATTCCTCAAGGTCACTGTAAGCATCATCAAACATCAACAATGCCTGGCCACCATTGGGTTCAGCCCTTACGACCGGAGCCATGGTGCGGGCGCATGGTAGGGTTCGGATAAACACACAGGAGCAAGCTAACAGCTAAGAACGATGAAAGGGGAGGAAAATCAATATGCGCATGAGAAGGTGGTGGGATTATCACCACCATGCAAAACATTAATGATATAGTACAACGTTGTTCCATCAATCATAACATAAACCAAAATATTCGGCCATCCCAAGATTTAAACGATGAATGATAATATACCAATGTGCCAATCTATGGTTTGAAACCATGAATGTTCAACGTAAAATCAAACCCATAAATTAAACATACGCCAAGTAATAATTCAAACCATAAAATCAAAACCCAAAAGTTTAACCAATGTGCCATTGCATAACTTCAAACTATTGCCATTCAATATAAAATCAAACTCATATGTTACCCATGCGCTTGTTGCATAATATGTAATCAAAGTTTTTTTTTAAAACAAAGTGAAAAGAGATTTTATAAAATCGATAAGCCAAGAGCTTATAATAGTAAGGATCACATCATATAAAACAAGATTAACCATGACCCTTATATAACCAAGTATAATTCATAAATTAACATGCTCAATGCCTTATCAATTAAATAAAAAAAATCAAGTTGCGCAATAAAAGTAAGAGTAGGCAAATGGACATAGTTTGAAAAAATCTTTTCAGCCACATGATAAACCAATCGTAAAGTGCCTTTCAGAATATCAATAAAAGACTATGACAGTCCAAATAACGATGGAGGAGTTTTCATGCTTTCAGTCGTGAAAAAATAAATCAAAACCAATTTGCAAATGTCGCATGAAATAAAAATGTCTTTTGTTTGCAAAATGCGACAGAAATTTGAAGTTCAAGAGACATAGGTGTAGGCATCTTTTAGGGAAATTGAAAAAATTGAATTGGCTGCCAACACAGGGCTACTTCAGTCACTCCCCATTCCAGAGAAGAAATGGGAGAGTATATCTATGGACTTCATCACAGGTCTACCCAAGGTCCAGGGTAAGAATTGTATCTATGTAGTGGTCAACAGATTGACCAAGTTTTATCACTTCTATGCCATATCAACATAGTACAATGCAGTTCAGGTAGCCAAGATTTTCTTCAGGGAGGTCTTCAAACTTCATGGGTTGCCTAAGAACATCGTCAGTGACAGGGACAGTCGGTTCATAAGGACATTTTGGAGAGAGTTGTTTCGATTGGTGGGCACAAAGTTGGCACCTAGCACTAGCTATCATCCTCAGAAATATGGGCAGACTGAGATTGTCAACAAGTGGGTTGAAAGGTATTTGAGGAACTATGTAGGAGGACAACAGAGAATGTGGGTAAAGTGGTTACATTTAGGAGAACATTGCTACAACAACACCTTCCACATGTCTATTGGTATGACACCCTTCCAAGCATTGTACGGATATGATGCTCCCACTTTGGTAGACTTGGTCTTTAGTGAGAGAAGATCTCCCAAAGCCAAGGATTGGATCATAGAGAGTCAGGATATTCTCAAGTTGTTGAAAGAAAACCTACAGATGACGCAAAACCAACAGAATATAAGTGCAGACAGGAATAGGATAGAGCGCATCTTTGAGGTTTGGATATTTGGTTTTCTTGAGACTCGAACCCTACAGACAATCATCTCTGAAGAAGATTGGGGCCGAGAATCTCAAGCCTAGATTTTATGGTCCTTACAGGATCATGCACTGAGTAGGTGAGGTTGCTTACGAGCTAGATCTTCCAGATGGGAGCATGATTCATAACGTGTTCCATGTGTCTTGCCTCAAAAAGGCAGTGGGACAATTCATTAACACATCAAAGGAGCTTCCCCCGTTGGATGAGGAGGGATAGTTGGAGTTAGTTCTAGAGGAGGTTTTGGAGTTCTAGGAGTGAACACTAAGGAGCAGGGTCATCAAAGAGTGTTTGATCAGATGGAGAGGGCTTCCAGTAGAGGACTCTACTTGTGAGAGTGAGCAGGTGTTGCAGCACCATGGACTGGTATTGCTTGAGGACAAGAAATTTCAGGAAGGGAGGACTGTAATGTCCCTTTACAAATAGGAGCTCCAGAGAGGAGGATTAATGGTCTAAACCACCCCGTTAGACTATATCCAGGTCCAAAGGGGGGTAAACAGGGTTACTAGAGGTCACTCCGGTCATAGGTGTTATATTCGAAAAGTGACATTGAGCTAAAAAGGGTTAAAAGTGCTTTTAAGTCATTATGAGATAAAAATAGAAGTCAACAGTGAATTAGGGTTTCAGCAGTGATTTAGGGTTTTGGAAGTCAACAATGAATTAGGGTTTCAACATGATTTAGGGTTTTGTAAAGCTATAAAGGAAGGGTCAGTGACCTAATTCATCATTATGCAGATTATGACTTGTCATTGATGAGAAGAGGTGCATCTTAGGAGAGATAGTTTAGTGTATTTCAGGAGGAAGACACCGGTTGGTTGATTTCAGTGTTGAAAGACACACCCTAGTCACCGAGAAGATCATTCAGGTCTTCCATCATTCTTCATTGATTCCACAGTGCTCCCATATTCTGGGTATTATCTTTTAGTTGCTTATTTGTATTCCGACTAAGATCCTTTTGTATTTTGATCTAGTCGAGTGTTGTTATTTTATTTAGTTGTAGTTTCTTATTTGTATTCCGAATAAGATCCTGTGTATGTTGATCTAGTCGAGCATTGTCAGTTTATTTAGCCACATTCGGCCATTTTGTAATCCACAAAGATATCATAATACAAACTTTGCAGTCCCTTGTCGCGTTTATTATTTGTATGATCATTTATATGTTGTAAACCTTTGATCCTACACAGACATTAGCAGTGTTTCCTAGACTAGCCAATTCAGGAACATTACATGACAAGCCATGGGAATCCATCTCAATGGACTACATGTCGAGCCTCTCGTCCACCAAGTAGGGAAATGACTATTTTTTTGTGGTTGTTGATCACTTTTCTAAGATGGCGATTATGGTTGCCTGCAAGAAGAACATCACAACAAAGGCCACTGCCAAGATCTTCTTTGAACGAGTCTGGGTACATTTTGGAATCCCACAAACCATTTTCTTAGATCGGGATAGTCGATTTGTCAGCACATTCTAGTCGAGCCTCTGGTCACTGCTGGACACCAAGCTCACCAAATCCATGGCCTTCAACCCCTAGACAAATGGCCAAACCGAGGTATTCAATCAAATGATTGTGTATATCCTTCGCATGTATAATTCAAAGCACCCTCGCACATGGGATGAGAGCCTTCCCTATGTCCAACATAGCTACAACCGAGCCCTGCATAGCTGAACTGACCACAACCCCTTTTAGGTGGGGTTGGGATTCCAACCATTGGGTCCCATAGATGTTGCACTTCCCCTTGCGGTCACCTCGACCAACTCATATCCTGCTCCAACTGAATCTGAAATATCCACCAAGTTCATTGAGCAGATCCAGCACATTTTCCAATAGGTTCAGGATATCCTACAAAATTCCATTGACAAGTACAAGAAACACCATGATAAACATCGGGTGCAACATAAGTTTCAGGTGGGCGACAAAGTTTGGTTGCACTTGTAGAAAGAAATCCTTATAGGACCCCATCAGAACCTTCACCCACTCCATTATGGGTCGTACACCATCACCAAGTTCATGGGAGATAATGATTTTGAGCTCAACATTCCTCCTTTCCTTAGCCTACACCCAGTGTTCAATGTGGATCTCCTTCGCCCTTATTTCCCACCATTATTGGACACCTTAGACATAGCAGAGCAGCTGACACCAACAGATATCAGCCTCAACTACATACAAAAATAATCCAGCGATCATATTGTGAACACATGTATCAAGGTCACTTGACAGCAAAGTATCCATCTTTATCAAGTTGTCAAAGCAGGGCAGCTCCTGCACCAAGGCAAGTGGCTCACCCGGGGCCAAATTTAGCAGAAATTTCCTCATCTGATGGGGGAAATCAACGCAATGGAGATAATTGTTTCCTAAGGAGGGAGGATTGATCCAGGTGGATATCAGTGGCCACACACCTTTTCCTACTGGCTCAAAATAATTTTTTGAAAATTTTGGCAATTTACTATTTTTAGCAGTTTTAACTTCTGGGGCCATTTTGAGGGCCTAAATGACGGTTTTGTGGTATGGAGCTTCTCAATGCTATTTGAAAGAATTATTGAGCCCCAAAAATGAATCTCCTTGATGATACCTTTCCAACGGGCTATCACATGCCAAAAACGAAGATCGTATGCAAAAGTTACGACCCCGGGAAGTTGATGTACTAACTTACCCAAACGGGGCCCACATGACTTTTGGTGCTTCATCTCCTAGGGGTAGGTTTTTGGATGTCTAGGGTTTATTTCATTCTTATTTATTGTAAAAATTTCCTTCAGAGCCTCATTTTCATCATCTTCTTGCAAAGGAGCGCAACCATCACATCTCTTCTCAAAGATAAGCCGCCACCATTCCAGCAAGCTTGTTTTCGCTGCATTTTACAGTTTCAGCTTATTTCCTTACTGAATAGAAAACCAATTTTACTGTATCTCTGTTATTTTGTGTTAGGAACCTGTTAATAATTTGTATTCATGTAGTTCTTCTCATAAAATCCGAATGAAATATATATCTTCAGTCTACACCTGTAAGTTGCAATATTGCTTACTTGACTAAAGGAAGATATGTTGGATGTTTCCCTCTAAATGATAGTTCATGTAAGTTTGTGTGTTTTTTGATAGAGGATTGATATATTTGTATATCATGGCATATTATCAAGCTTAGAAGCATACTTTTCTCGTATCTATGTTCTTATGTTAGGTATAGGAAGAGCCTAAGGGATCTCAGCACCTACAGGATACAAAATCCCTACAACAGACTAGCGACCATACTAGGGAGATTTCCTCTCATGTACTTTTATTCCTTCATTATATGTTGTATTTCTAAGACTGTTACCCATTAAAATGTCTTGATCTAATTTCCAAACTTTGTTATTCCCTTTCCTAATTTCAATTGAGGAAACCAATATCTTGGATCTGATAGATCTCATCCTAGATCTAATTTATTTTTCTTTTTCTTGGTTTTTTGAGTTGGTCGTGGCTTCCCCATTCACACAAAGAAACCAAAGCCTTCCTGGTCATGATTTTCCACCTTTGCAGTAGTGACCATCCCTTCTCCCAAGCTTGTTAGGAGTGACCATACTCTTCTGTTGGACTATGTCTCTCTTTGGTTCACAACCTGGTCACATTGTCTCCCGACTCTCCCTCTACAGGGAGAAACTGAACCCCTAATATTTTCTTTTTGAAGAAGTTATCCTTCAATAAAATCAACCAAGCCATTTTAGGTTGTTTTCCTTCAACACTCCAAAACTGTATGAAGACTTTCTCTTTGACTTTGCATTAACTTGTTTGAAATTCATGCAATTATCTTATTTTGGTAGCCAAGTCATGTGATCGATAGGTACAAATAAGGTTACCTAATTTAATCCTTTCAGTCTCGTAGAAGATCATTTATACTGGCATGACAAGATGTTTTCTCACAAAGTCTACCATATTATTATATAATTCTTTCTTTCATTAGGTTGAATGTTTGTCGTTTCCCAAATCATTTGAGCACTTTTCAAAATTTCATTTAGACTTAAAATATGTTGGTGTTCTTTAAATTTGCATGCTTGCTGTTGTCTTTCTTCCATATTTTACATTCATTTCTGAACATGTTCAATTGAAAGCAAAGGCTGAAGAAGATTTTTGTTTCCATTTTCATGTAATTTGAAAAAATAAAAGAAAGAAAAAACATTTCATTTAGAGTGATTTAAACCATCATTGAAACAATTTGTGCGAATCTCATAAATCATTTTGTGAGCTTGGTTGAAAAAATTTCCTTTTATCTTAGTTGCAAGAATATATAGAAAACAATATGAATTAGGGTGTTTTCTTTTATAAAAATAAATATACCCTTCTCCCTCTCGTAAATAGTATTCATCGAAAAGAAAATTGTTGAAATTTCATCCCTTTGCATCCTTTCGGAGTTGAGTCTTTTCACATCATAAGTTTCACTTCCACGTAACCTTTTGACTAAAGAAAAGCCTTAAAAAATAACAAATGCTAATAAAATTAACTAGATTGTTTTTTTAAGAACACCAACAATAGTCTAGGTATGGGTCTTTGGACTAAGATAAGTGAGTAAATTGTCCAAGACCACGAAAAAAAAACATAGAATATTAAAGAGTGATAAAATCCAACTTTTGTATAGGCATAGTTGTTGCCCTCCTCTCACACAGGGGTTACACATGAGCTCTCATGCGGTTGGGAAATGAAGATGACCCCTCTAAGACTTAACCAAACATAGTGGAATGATAGTATATTGGGGATTCTTCTTGAGAATCAACAGTTTCCATTTGGTATCAAAAATTTGTGAACCTCGAATATGTTAGAGGTCCTCTAAAGGATTTTTCAGTCCTCTTGAGGAATTTCGGACTTGATATACTACACATACTGTCTGACGTAACAGTCGACTGTACCTACCCAGAAGATGATTGCAAGTTGGTGCCTTAGTCACCATAATATTTAGGGATATTACAAAAGGTGACGATGAAGGGGATTATTTGTTGTACCTGGATCAGATGTTAGTCAAACTCACTCAGGATCATTGGAGGGTGACCCACAGATAGACCATCGAGAATATTTCCCCAAGGTGTAAGTTTTTTTGTAACACACCCGACCCCTAAATACCCTTTCTAGGGATGGGGCATAAAATTTTCACTCTTCCTAACTATCTCAAATCCTAACTCTCATATATTCATTGGTTACTACTCGTCATGAGCTTTCTAACGGTAACCACCACACTAAACTTCAAGCTCTGGTCTACAATTTGTGGCCTCTCTAAGTTTCCCAGGTGTTGTTGGTTAGGGTCTTCGACGTTTAGCATTGTGCGCCCCCTTTTCTTACTCCTGGAAGTCCAAAAATATCACCATGTGGCCTTAGCCATTCAACAATCGACGTTTAGCGTTTTGCATTGAACATCCTATGTTTTGGCATTTCGGCAGTAGGTGGTTGTCGTTGATCCTTCGACGTTTTGAAGATCAACGATCGTCATCGGTCCTTCGGCTTTCGGTGATCGATGATCATCATTGAACCTTCCTTGATCAAACTACACTCAAATATTCTAACTCTTGAACTTATCCAAACTCCTCGAGTCTCAGGCATGTCACCAACAATGTTGGTCAGGAGGGCACAAACCAAAAGCTGACACGCAGTGAGGATCAAGGGGTGAAACATGTCCTCATTAGGGGGTGACACGTTTCATTCTCTAATAGGCATAACGGGTCTGTGAATCAGCCAAATCTTGGTGACACCTAGAACCTTAGTTGTGGGTCCATGTCACCTAGAATGATGTCAGTGAGCCACGTCAACCCTTGTCATACAATCTTCTCACTTATTTCAAATCTCATGGCTGAGATTTTTCCACGTGGATCCATAGATCCACGGTCCCCGTTACTTTGCAGCTCCAGGATTCAGAGATTACCGACTCCTCTCGACGTGAATCCCCCAAAGATCCAAGTCTCTGAACTCTTGGATTGGCACCATGTGTCCTCTTCCTTCCAATGGTCAATATTTACTTCATCATTCATGACTTTGGGATTTTTCACACCTTGAAAACTCTTGGAAAATCTTCCTTGAAGTGTCAAGTCTCTGGAATATAATATCGCTTGCCACATATCCTCTCATCCGATAGCTCTATTTTGGTGAACAACATTTGATAGGATACAAGTAGGGGCCACGTGTCACTCCACAATGCATTCCTGGTTGGTTGGGAAATAGAGGGTGGGTTCCTTGGAACAACGACTGAAAGGGATATTGAAGGATCCAAGGATCGAATATCCTTGTTACTTTGAAAGTTCAACATTTAGGAGTTCGGCATGTATCTTCTGGATTTCTCTCTGGACCATGTCGTATCTATCGCCACATGTACCTAACATCCACGACCAATATTTACTCTGGCTTGCAGAGCTCCAGAGAAGCTCGCACATCCCTATACTACTGAACACCTGAACTTCCAGATAACCATTGATCGATGGACACATGTCCCTCCACTTTCAATGGTCCAGATTACTTCGTGACTTTGGCATTTAGGAGTTTCAGTGCTAGACCACTCCTATTCTCTCAAAGTGAAACCTCATTGAAACACTTAACGCTACCCTTCTTAGGTCTAATCTAATGGATGAGAGGGATCCCCACTGGATCCCTAGATCAACAACCCTCATCAATTTGTGACTTCAGCCTTTGGATATTTTCGAGGGTTGTGGAGTCATAAGTTTCGAAATCCCGAAGTTGAAAGAGCTAGCTCCTCTCAGACTAGCATAGGGTTTCGAGGCCCTGGTCACATGGGTCCTTTGGGAAAGATTGTGGGCTAAGCGCAAATCATTTTAGAAGCAAATGGGTTAAGGACATGGGCATGATCCCTCGATGAAATGGGTGGATAGTTTGAAGGGAACACCCTTCTCCCTTCAATTTGAACTTGACCTTCCAACTAAGGTAAATTTCAAAGGGTCAGTAGGACTTAGACATTTCATTCCATCCTACCCCGAATCTCCTATGGATTCACATCCCATAAATATCTAGTAGCTACACTGAGACAAATCAAATACTATATAGATATAGCATATTAAAAAATCAAAAGAACATTTCAAATAATTGTTCAAATAATTAAATACTTAACCATAAACACAAAAATTCATTGTCGCATCCAATATATATACACAAAGTAGGATAATACTTATTAGAAATGGAGAAGGTGAAGCAACTGCTGAAATGGGTGCCCATTTCCTCCCAACCATAGGCACAACCACTCCTAATGGATTTACAATTGGCCACCCCCAAGCTATACCATGATTCTTTGAGAGAGATTATTTCTCCTTGCTTCACAATAGTCAGGGATGAAGGTTACTCTCCTCTTCCCACGGGATCTTGGAAACCGGTTTTCTCTACTTCAAGAAAGGAGGTCTGCATGAGCACTTCCTAAGATGCTCTTCAACCTCATTTATTATCTTGTAGAGAAAACCTTCCCAAGGATTCTTATAGCCAAAACAAGCTTGTTTCTCAGCGTTTCTCTCAACTCCCAAGTTGAAGTATCCTCACTTATCTTCCTTGGAGATAGTTTTCTCTAGTCTTCTATCTCACAGATTTGTCTCTGTCCCCTGAATTACCTCCTTTATTTCCTTCCTCGGCAAGGTTGTGTGGGTCTGAATCCCAATTCATGGTCAAGACTGGAAGCCTTACATATGGGCACCATGCCCCATCTCCTCATTAACTCTTGAGGATGGTCGTCCAACTACCAGCCTGACCGATAATTCATTTCTAGGTTAGAGGACTATTGAGCAATTACACATAGTAGGTACTGGTCTGGTGAGGGTCATATCAACCATTCATGGTTTTCCTCACCATCTCTATCATAGAATCCATGGTCTACCCTGGAAAACGTCCCTCTTTCGGCAATTGTGCAACACATATCCAATTTCTATTAATAATAGAAATTTCATACATTGACCCTTTTACACAAAGGTTAACATAAAATCAAGCATTCACACATATTTAGTCCTCCATACTCTCTTTCCCAGTTATATTTATATTTAGAAACTAGGGGAAACATGGGTATTACAATCCCCTCCCCCTTAAAGGAACATCATCCTTGATGTTCTATCTATCGATGTGTTCTGTATGTACAAAAGTAAACAAAATTGGATATGCTTGTTTCATGGCATCCTTCATTTCCCATGTAGCCTCATCTGGGACAAAGTGTTTCCAGTGCACTTTGAACCATGTAATGGTTTAGTTCCTGAGTGGGTTTTCCTTCATGTCTAGTATGCATTGAGGTTTTGGAGAGAATTCTCCCTCGGGTTCCACCTAAATCACAGACCAGTCAATAATATGATTAGAATCATGTACATACTTATTTAATAAAGAAACATGGAAAACATTATGTGCCTTCACTATGGGAGAAAGTGCTAGTTGATAGGATATTGGTCCCACTCTATCCAAAACTTCAAAGGGTCCACAATACTGAGGTGCCAACTTGGCACAAGATCCTATCCTCAAAGATGTTTTCCTGGGTCTAACTCAGAGATACACATGATCCCTTACTTTGAACTCTCTAGGAGTCCTTTTCATGTCCGCATAGCTCTTTTGTCTATCCTGGGATATCTTCATATTTTGTCTGATCTGAATTACTTGTTCTTCCATTTCCTTTAGTATGTCTGGCCCAATTGTAACTCTGTCTACTAGTTTGTTCCATCTCATTGGAATGTTGCATTTCCTTCCATAGAGGGGTTCAAAATGACTCATTTTTAATGACTCTTGATAGCCATTGTTGTAGGAAAATTTTACGAGTGGTAGGTAGTCCTCCCACTTCTTAGGTTGATGCATTACATGCATCCTTGGCATGTCTTCTAACACTTGGTTTACCCTCTCTATTTTCCCATGATTTTGAGGGTGATAGGTTGTACAAAAGAGAAATTTTGTTTCAAAACCAGCAAACAGAGATTTCCAAAAGTTTGAAGTATATTTTGTATCTTTGTCAAATATAATTTACTTAGGTATGCCATGCAGTTTAAATATCTCTTTCATGAAAATTTTGTCAATATCTATTGCCTTGCAAGTTGACTTGACAGGTATGAAGTGTGAAGACTTTCTTAGTTTTTCCACAACTACCATAATAGTGTCATTATGTTTGGTTGATCTTGGTAATCATGTGATGAAATCCATGTGATGCAAGAGCATCCTTCCACATCAGCAGATGTGCCAACAAGCCAACACATAGGTGTGCATTGGAGAAAGAGCGAGGTACCGACCCTCCCATTTTTTAAATTTGAAATATGATCGTATAGGGATTAATGTTGTAAGGTTGAGTGAAAATGAAGCCATGCCTTTGTATAGGAATGAGATAAGGTTGCATTTAATGGCTAACAGGTTGATGGCTCTAGATTCAATTTAGATTAGATGGCCATTTATGAAACTTCAATGTAATAGATGAGGTTAGGTGAAAGAGAGGATAGGCCCATAGAGCCCCTCTTTTGTAAAGAGATCTTTGTATCAGATTTCAAGAGGATAAGAGTTTTTAGAGTTAGGAAGAGGATTCTGAGAGAAGAGCTTGAGAAGCTCAAAATCTCGGGAATAGGAGTAGGAGAGAAAGAATTGAGACAATGTTGTAGTCCACTATATGTACACATTTGTAAACAGACATTCATCTTAATATAAAGAAAAGAAGTTTTTCCTGCACATGGTGTGTTTATAAATTATTTGTATTATGTGAATGTTATCTGTGTGTTTATGTATGTTGTATATTCATGATAGATTTCATCTGTAGAAGGTAGATATATTTCTTTATCTTCATTGAGTTCAAAATATCCTTTTGGGTTCTTACGACTGTGCAAGGAGTGCACAACAGAACATTTGAGGTTATGTAGCCAGTGCAAGGAGTGCACATCTGAACTCTGTGGAGTCAAAAAAGAATGTGTCAGGAGGGCACACCAGAGTGATCACAAAACTCAAAGAGGAACCTCAAGGTTACTGAATACCTTGGAGGAGGAATCTGTGAAGACAAGGCACAAAGAGACAGAGTTACTGAACACTCTATAAGAAGGATCTCTGCAAGGCGTGCATTAAGAAGGAGTTTGTGAGGATGGCACAAATTTTTCCTTTGAAAGGAAAAAGAATGGTCGGGGCCCTTTGGTGTTCTGAGTTAGTTAAAAATATTAGAAGAGATAGTGCAGAGAATGAATAGAGATGGACTTATTCCAAGTCCCAAAGCTCAGATGGGATAGCATCAAAGAAATGCAGATGAGACCCAAGAAGTTGGGATCACAGGAGGAGCAAAGGCCGAGGCCTTTGAACATCTACAAAACTCTTCCAGGTCAGAAGAATTCAAAAGATCAGGAGGAGGAGTAAAAATAGTCGTCAGATTGGTTGTGGGGATAATTCTATACCATTAGGTCAGTGTCCATGAAAGAAAAGGAGAGTGTTGAGGAGGAAAAAAATCCTAGCCATCAAATCTAAGTGTAAAGGATCGACAATCATCCGATCAGGGTAAAGTGCACGAGCTTTAATCCTTTGTGTGCATAGGGGAGTGGACTTGCTAAAGTCCCGAAGTGATTTGGGACAATCCATCGTAAAGAGGGACATGTGGCGCAAGATCCACAAATTTGGAAGTTTGTGGACAAGGAAGAGGTGAAATCACCGAAGTAGATCCTAACCGTTGGTTTTCAGGAGGGTACGTGTCAACAAATCTGAAACTTCGGTTGAAATCACTACGGGAGGAATGAGTGTGTAGGAGTTTGAAACTCCTGAATCCTAAAGAGTTGAAGGGATGAATAGAATCTTGGACCGCGAGATCTAGAGGATACGTGGTGGAAATCCGTTGTCTTCAACCGAAACTAGCCCAAGGAGCCGAAGTGAACCTGGACTGCCAGATCTAGAGGGTACATGTCAACAGATCGTGAACTCCAGGAAAAATCACTCTAGGAGAAAGAGAAGAAGGATAATTTGAGATCTATGAAGCCCCAATAGCCGAAGTAGTCGAGATTCGTCGATCTACGGAAGGACACATGTCGTTAAATCATGGATTCCAAGTAAAATGATATGGGGGAAGCAGAGCGTGAATAAGTTGAGGTTTGAGAATTATGAAGGCCGAAGTCTCAAAGTGAATTAGATTCATCGATTTGAAGGTTTAAACGCAACGAAAAATCTAGAACTCCAAAGGAAAGTAGAGGGGGAAAACGCTAAAACCCCGAAGGATATCTCGACCATTGATCAAGAAGGAGGTCGAAGGACCGTTGATCTAGTTCAAGGGTCCAAAGTCCTGAGGTGAAAGTAGAGCCATTGATTGAAGAGGATACATGGTCGACGATCTGCCATTTTGGAGAAATCACTCTTGAAGAAGAAAAGAGTTGAGAGTTGAAACTCCCAAAGCCCGAAAGGTAGAAATCAATCGCAGTCGTTGATTAGAAAGGGAGGTATGTGTCGACAGATCGTGGAGATCTAGGAATGCGTGTGAAAGGAAGAGAGGAGATAGGAAAAGAGAACATATCTCAGTCGTTGATCACAAAACACCATCAAGCTCATAAGATCGATGGTCAAGCTGGATTGCGGGGCCACAACATCCTCGGATGTTAAAAATATGAGAGCAGGTTGCAATTGAAACCACGGTATTGGGAAATGGATACGTGGCAGCTGGAGGTGAATTGCAGGGAGAAAATCAGTGTGGTATTAAACCACTTTAGGCCACCCCACAATCACATATTTACATGATTTCATAGCCCAGGGCCATATGCAAGAAGGGGCTAAAGAGCTAGCACCTGAAATTCAATTTTCAGAAACGTGCAGGAAGAGGTCACGGGTATCACAGAACCTGCACCAGAAGATAAAAGGGGACCTACGTTAATTAATTGGGGTCTAGAAAAGGCTTGAATATTCAATCCGACTGAGTATATTGAAAGATCCTAGACTAGGAGGTCGTCGAAGCCCCACGAGGGGAGGGGGGTTGCATCCGGTGGTATCGGAGCATGATTTCATCTGTAGATTTCATGCGAACGAGACAAAGGAAATAGTTTGATACCATCAGGTGGTATCAGAGAAGAATTTTTTTTTGGAGACAACAAACAAAGGAGACAAAGGAGAAAGTCATTATTTCGTTTGCATACAACAGAAAAAGGAGAGATGGTCAAAGGAGATAGTCTGGCTACGTCAAGTAGTATCAGAAGCATGAGTTTTCTTGTAGACAAAAGGTGAAGAAAGAGACAGAGTATTGATGCTTTGTGTGAAGGATTGTTCCAAGTCCACATCAGTCAATAGTGATCCAAATTTATGCAAGAATGCAAAAAAATACACAAATAACCATGAATACAAAGATGCAGTGGAAATAACACTTCATTTCATTAATATCAAAGAACTGAAATTTGTTTATAGACAGAATGGAAATAAACTAGCTAGGGAGCTGGTAGCTCATCTATGCGAAGAGATGTGGCGTCTACAGGCCTCTGAAATTTGTGTTACAATGAGGCTCGAAGGCCTATATATTATTGAGAAACAATGGAAACCCTAAACATCCAAAAACCAAACCCTAGGAGATGAAACGCCAGAATATGGGTCCCATTGGGGTAAATTGGTATATCAATTTATTGGGGTCGTAACTTTGGCATACTATCTTTGTTTGACACACATGATACATCGTTAGAAAGATATATCTAGGGACTACAACTACCAATAGTGAAAATTGATTTTGGAACAAACTCACATTTGTCGATTGTTTGATGCCCAAAAAACATCGTTTAGGGCCTCAAAATAGCTCCAGAAGTTCAGGACACAAAAAACTGCCAAAAATAGTAAATTGTGCTACAATTAAGGAAACTAAAAAACTTAAAGAAACAATGGTGGGGGTCCAAGTGGAATAGGCAGGTGGCCACCAATATCCACTTGGATCATTCCTCCCCCATAGGAAGCAATGGCCCCCATTGCGTTGAGTTCCTCCATGAGATGAGGAAACTTCTGTTGAACTTGGTCCTTGTTGAGCCACTTTCCTTGGTGAAGGAGTTGGCCTACTTTGACAACTTGATATAGATGGATCCTCTACTTGTGGGTGTTCTTGATCTATGTGTCCATAATATAATCAATTTTTTCTTGTTCCATGCAGTCTGGATTTAACTCTGTTGGTGTGAGTTGTTCTGCCATGTCGAATGTGTCCGATAGTGGTGGAAAGTAGGGTCGAAGGCGGTCCACATTGAACACTAGGTGAAAAAAAAGGAATGGTGGAATACTCAGCTCAAAGGCATTGTCCCCTACATCCTTGGTGATGATGTATGGCCCATATCGGAGTGGGAAAAGCTTGCAATGGGGTCAAGCGAGGCACTCCTTCTACAAATGTAGCCACACTTTATCGCCCACCTAGAAGTTGTGTTGCACCCAATGTTATCATGCCACTTCTTGTACTTAGAATTGGATCTTTCCAATATGTCATGAACCTCTTTGTGAATGTGATGAATGTGCTAAATGAATTTTTCCACCTTGGAAACTTCAGACTGGACATGAGCCGAATCAGCGTGAGTAGCTGCAAAGGGCATGGCTACATCAATGGGACATAGTGGTTGGAATCCCAAGCCCAACTAAAAAAGGTTGTGGTCGATTGAGCTATGGAGGGCCTAGTTATAGTTATGTTGTACATAGGGGAGGCTATCATCCCATGTGTGTGGATGCTTTGAGTTGTACATGCGAAAAATGTGTACGATCATCCTAGTGATGACCCCTGTCTGGCCATTAGTTTGGGGATGGAAAGCTGTGGACTTGGTGAGATTGGTGTCCAACATTAACTAGTGGCTTGACCAAAATGTACTGAGGAACCTAATGTCTCGATATGAGATCATAGACTGTGGGATCCCAAAGTGTACCCACACTCATTCAAAGAAGAGTTTAACAGTGGCTTTTGTTGTGATATTCTTCTTGCAGGACGCCATAATGGGCATCTTTGAGAATCTATCGATGACCACGAAAAAATAATTGTTTCCATGCTTAGTAGAAGGAAGGCCCGACATGTAATCCATGTAGATGGATTCCCAAGGTTGACTAGGGATAGGCAGCGGAGTATAGAGGCCTTGCTTCTTAACGGTTAGTTTGGCAATGGCCTAGGCAGTGCAGGATCTGATGTACTTCTCGAGATCATGTCAAAGGTTTGGCCAATAGAAATACTTCTGGAGTACTTCCACTGTTTTTTCGACCTCGAAATGCCCAACAACCCGACTATAGTGCACTTCCCAAATCATCTTGGCATGCTCACTTGAAGGAACACAAAGGTGTCCTAGGTGACATAGTAGTGCATCCCAGAGGTGAAAATTTGGAACTCGGTTACCCTCCAAGAGAGTCTTGTATGTGTGGCTGAATTCTAGATCTCTCTTGTAGAGAAGTGGCCAATCAGAAGTCTCGTGCTCATAAGAGTTGATCACAGTGGTTATCGCCACGATTGGTGGTCGACTGAGGAAATATGCAACATTATTGGTGTTTCCCTTCTTGTACTTGATGTTCAAATGAAAATGTTGTAGATATGTGGACCACTTCTGATGGCGATCATTCTGCAACTTCCCTTGTGTCTGTATGAACTACAGGGGTCAGTGGTCTATGTGGATGATCATTTTCGTGCCCAAAATGCAATGCTTCCACTGTAGGCAAGCCTGCACAATGGAATAAATTTATTTGTCATAAGTGGGATACTTTCAGACAATGTCACATTGTGATATGCCAGTGGATGCCTCTGTTGAGTAATAATTTCCCTAATAGCATATTCAAAGGCATCTGTCTCAATCTCAAATGGTTGTTGCAAGTATGGTAATGTGAGCATTGGGGCACAATAGAGGTGATGTTTCAATTCTACGAACACCTTCTATTGATATTCCAACCAAAAGAATTTTTCTTTCACTCCTCCCTTGGTGACATGACTCAAGGGCCAAGTGATATGAGAGAATCCCAACACGAACTTGCGGTAGAAATTAGCAAGACCCAGAAAGATGCAAAGCTCTGTTAGACTGGTCAGGGCTAGCCAATCCCAGATGACTTGGACCTTGGTTGGATCCACATGCACCCCATGCTCATCAATAATGTATCCTAGATACTGAACCTAGGTCATGCCAAAAGTGCACTTCTCCAAATTGGCACACAACTTGTGTTTCCGTAGTGTTTGGAGGACATGTCAGATGTGGTGGAGGTGCTCTTCCCAAGTCTGGCTGAAGATCAAGATGTCATCCAAGTACACTACTACAAATGATCTGGTGAATGGATGAAATATGTCATCCATTAGCCTCATGAAGGTTGCGGGAGAATTCGTCAACCCGAAAGGCATGAATAGCCATTCGAAAACACTCTCCTTGGATTTGAAGGCAGTCTTCGACACATCTGATGGTTCGATTGGTACCTGGTGATACCCAGACTTCAATTCAATCTTGCTCAAATATTTTTCCCCTTTGATTTAGTCCAGAAGGTCATCAATTTGTGGGATCGAGTACCTATTCTGGAAAATGATCTTGTTCAGCACCCGATAGTCAATACAGAGTCTCCAAGTCCCATAATTCTTCTGCACCAACATGATCGAGCTCCCACAGGGTGATCAACTTGGTTGGATGTGAACTTTCTGCAACATCTCCTAGATATGCCTCTTGATTTCATCATTCTCTAGAACAGAGTGTCGATACATCGGTCCATTGGGAAGCGGTGCACCTGGGGTCATATCGATGGGGTGCTTGACCTGGCAATGCGAAGGCACCCTTACGGGTGAGGTGAATATGTCCAAAAACTCCTCCATGACCTTGTGTATTTGTTGTTTTCATGTGGAGGAGCCCTATCTAGAGGTCGTGGCCACAATATTATTCTTTCCTTAAGGGCGGATCATCAGGAAAAAAAAATTCTCAGTTTTGGAAATGAGCTTACTACATTGTTTTGCAGTAACCAAAGAGATAGTGGTAGGCGGTGGTGCCTCTGGTATCTTGTAAAAATTATTTCCCAAGGTAACAATAACAACGCAAGGTCAGGACTCATACATATAATTTTGCTTCCACAAATATGGTTAGCCTAATAATACATCACAAACATCAAGAGGAGAAATGTCACATAATACCTCATCGGTGAAGGGCTTGATGTTGTAGGGAAGGCGACACTGCTAGATTACACGAAGATCACGTCCTTGGTGAAGCCACCCTATGGTGTATGGTTTTGGGTCTGTTGTGGTCATCAATCCCAACCGCTTCACGATATTTGCTCAAATGAGTTTCTTTTGGCTCCCACTGTCGACAATGAACTATAGCGAGGAACCCTTTACCCGCATCTAGGAGTGGAAGAAATGCTCCTCCTCCTCTGGATCTTCTGGTTCTTCCTTTTAGATCTTCACGGTGGAAATGATGGCATTGAGCTCCGCATCGATAATATGCTTCCCTCTTTCATTCCCCTTCTTGGGTTTTGATTCAAAGTCAGAGCATGCATCTGATTCAAAAGCCCTCATCTCGACCACCATTGACTATTTGGCCCGACACTCACTTGTGT
>CBVK0102015505.1:0-12811 GCA_900067695.1 Picea abies | reverse complement strand
GGCCCGACACTCACTTGTGTTGTGAGTGGAGATCTTATGGAACTCACACCACTTTCTCTTGTCCTTCTTTGGCTTCATAGTGTTGTTCTTTTCCTGTGGCTTTGGCAGGTTTTCTTGAGTTTCCATGCCTTGGATTTTTCCTTTGTTCTGCGGTTTGGGGGCACCTTTCACTTGCTTTTGATTCATAGATCCAAAGTCTCACTTCTTCTATTTGAATTTATGCTCAATCTTGGTAGCATATCGGTATGTCATACCAAGAGAGGAGATGTCGAGGAACTCCCTTTCCTCCTGAATTTATATGTGTAGACAACTGAGATACTTCAACACCAAAAAAATTTCCGAATATTTGATACCCAACTTTGTGCACAGGGTATGGAACAAATTCGTCAGCTCATGCACATCTTGATCCCTTTGTTGCCGCAATGTAGTCCATTGTATGTACTTGTCCTCATATCTCCCCATGGGATAATATTATTCCTTGATGGCATCTTGGAAAGAATTCCAAGTGGGTACGACTGAGAACAGAGAGGGTTCCTCCTCGTCCTTTTTCTCACATAAGGTTTCCCACTAGTCTTTGACATGGGGGGTGGATTTGAGAGGTGAAAAAATAATCTTCTCCTGGTCGGAAAAGTCATGAACCAAGAAATACCTTTCTAATAGATTCAACCATCTATATACGACGTCTTCATCTATTTGGTCATCAAATATGGAATGTCAAAGTTTACTTGTACCTTAAAAGGGGTTGCGCCTCCAGAGTGGTTGTTGGATGCAGATGCGGCGCCAGTGGGAAATCGTTGAAGGCTCTGGGTGAAGGTATCCATCATTGCATTCCTTTGTTTTTTAAGGGCCTCCTCGAGAAATATTTTGATAGGATCTCCCGCTCCCTCATCTTTCTTTTCATTCCCCATGGGCGATCGTCAGGGTTTTTGAGGCTGATCTTATAAAGGTTCAACCAAATCGAGCCCTAACTCCTTATACCTCGACCTCATTGGGAACATGCAAAGAAGGATCGAGAAAGAGAAGACCACTCTGATACCACTGATCTGAATTTAGGAAGGAATGAAAAAGAATACACAAATAACCATGAATATAAAGATGCAGAGGAAATAACACTTCATTTCATTAATATCAAAAAACTGAAATTTGTTTACAGATAGAATGAAAATAAACTACCTAGGGAGTTGGTAACTCTGAGAAGAGATGTGGCAGCTACAAGCATCTGAAATCTATTTTAAAATGAAGCTCGAAGGCCTATATATTATTGAGAAACAATGGAAACCCTAAAAATCCAAAAACCTAACCCTAGGAGATGAAACGCCAGAATATGGGCCCCATCAAAGTAAATTGGTACATCAATTTTTCGGGGTCGTAACTTTGGCATACTATCTTTGTTTGACACACATGATACATCGTTAGAAAGATCTATCTAAGGAATATAATTGTTGATAGATAATATCGAGTCTGAAATAGACTCGTATTCGTCAAATGTTTGATGCCCAAAAAACATCGTTTAGGGCCTCAAAACAGCTCTGGAAGTTCAGGACCCGCAAAATTGCCAAAAAAAGTAAATTGTGCTACAATTAAGGAAACTAAAAAACTACAAGAAACAGTGGTGGGGGTACAAGTGGAATAAGCAGGTGGCCACCAATATCCACATGGATCAAGCAGACAACCACGTGAGCTGTACGAAAAGTTGGAGATGCTCTCGAATACAGAGTAATCCACAAACTTGCCACAATGGTAAGAAGAGGGTAAAAATGGCTACTGAAGGCCATGAACATGGTCAGAGAGAAGGCCAGCAACAGAAAAGAAATCCATAGATGGATCTGGATCTCATAGAGATAAGAGAAAATATGGAGAGGCTAGCATTGAATATGAAGCATGAGGCAAAGGTACCCTAGAGGTACAAATGGCCTCTGAAAATGAAAGTAAAATGGCTTGTTCAAAATTTGTTGGCTAGAAAGAAGCAACAAGAGTTGAAAAGGTGGTTGAGGCATGTTGGAAACATTAGTGACACGGAGGAGGATTTGGTTTTCATTTGTGAGCCAAAAGTTGGAGAAACCCTCAGTGATGAGGAAGGGAGAACAGTTACAGGTCTCATAAACAACCAGGAGGGAAGAGATGGATTTTCATATTTCTAGTTGGGCAATGAGATGAGATCAATAGAAGATATCATAGACTGTCAGGTGGAAAATAGTGGAAATTAATATTTCTAGGTGGGAAATGAGATGGGACCAGGAGATATCATAGACTGCCAAGAGAGAAGAAGAGAAATCCCAAATTGTCAGGTGGGCAAGGAAAGAGAAATGAGAATGTATGAAAGTCTCACAAGCTCAGAAGTGAGTTCAGGTCAGCAATGAATGATGACAGGAGAAGTTTCATGTGGATTTGCAGACCATGTGAATGAAGATTATTATAATTTAAATACTTCCATCACAAAGGAGGAGGATCAGAGGAGTGTTTTGATCATTGGAGGAATCAAATCATTCCTGCCAAGAAGCCAAGTGGAGGATAGTATAAGTGTTGAAGGTACAACAACAGAAGGACAGCCAAAAAATATTTTCAAAGAGGAGAAGAAGGAGAATACACTGATGTTTTCCCCAGCAGAAGGAGAAGAACATTCAACAGAATTGCTCAAAATTTTCAACCACGAAGCTGAGCAGGAGGTGACTGCAGTATTGGAGCCTGCAATAGAAGAGGAATATGATAGCATGGATTTTGTTGAGTTGTATGAAGAAATGGAATCCATGGGGAGAAGGGTAGATATGCAAAGTATGCATATCCAACAGATCAGGTAAGATACATATGGAGGAGCATACCCGCCAGGGGAACAGTTGGAAGAAATTGGAGTTGAACCAACACAATAGGAGGTGACAAAAGCCAATATGTCAGAAAAGGAAGCTGAGCAACAACTTAGTAATGAGACTACAGAACTAGAGTTTGCAGCAAGGTGGAAATCTAATTCCATAGAAGAAGAAAACAACATGGGTAATCAGGATGATATACCCATTGATAAGGAGGAGGTGCGACGGAGAAGACTGCATAAGGAGAACCATCCAATAGAGTAGTTGTACAGGGTGATAGAGGAGATAAGAGAGATGATTTTAAGGTCATCACAAGAAGCTACCAACAAGAGGAAGATCAACAAAGGATATCCTTCCATAACAACAGGGAAGAAGGAGAAGAAGCAGCGGCAATAACTTAATAGAGGAGAAGGAGGACAGTTCCAAGGAGAAGTTTGGGATCCAAGAGGATTTTAGCAGAGCTGGAGAGCTCATGAAATTTTCGTAGCAGTGGAATTTGATGTAGGAGCATCCTTCCACATCAGCAGATGCACCAGCAAGACAACACATAGGAGTGCATTGGAAAAATTGAGAGGCACTGAACCTCCCATTTTTTAAATTTGAAATATGATCCTATAGGGATTAATGTTGTAAGGTTGAGTGAAAATCAATCCATGCCTTTGTAAAGGCAGTAGATAAGGTCACCTTTAATGGCTGATAGGTTGATGGATCTAGATTAAATTCATATTAGATGGAAATTTATGAAAATTCAATGTAATAGATGAGGTTAGGTGGAGAGGATAGGCCCGTAGAGCCCCTCTTTTGTAAAGAGATCTTTGTATCGTATTTCAGGAGGATAAGAGTTTTTAGAGTTAGGAAGAGGATTCCGAGAGAAGATCTTGAGAAGCTCGAAATCTCAAGAATAGGAGTAGGAGAGAAATAATTAAGACTCTGTTGTAGTCCAGTCTATGTACACATTTGTAAACAGACATTCATCTTAATACAAAGAAAAATAGTTTTTCCTCCACATGGTTTGTTTATGAATTATCTGTATTTTGTTAATGTTATCTGTGTGTTTATGTATGTTGTATATGTATGATAGATTTCATCTGTAGTAGGAATATAGATTTCTTTATATTCGATGAGTTATAAATATTGTTTTGGGTTCTTACGGTTGTGCAAGGAGTGCACAACAAAACATTTGAGGTTTTGTAGACAGTGCAAGGAGTGCGCATCTGAACTCTGTGGAGTCAGAAAAGAACATGCCAGGAGGATGCACCAGAGTGATCACAGAACTCAAAGAGGAACCTCAAGGTTATTGAATGCCTTGGAGGAGGAATCTATGCAGAGAAGGCACAGAGAGACAAAGTTATTGAACACTCTATAAGAAGGATCTCTGCAAGGTGTGCATTGAGCAGGAGGTTGCCAGGAGGGCACAAATTTTTCCATTGAAATGAAATAGAAGGGCCAAGACCCTTGGGAGTTTTGAGTCAGTTAAAAATATCAGAAGAGATAGTGCAGAGAATGAACAGATACAAACTTATTCCAAGTCCCAAAGCTCAAGAGGGATAGCTTCCATGAAACACAGACGAGACCCAAGAAGTCAGGCTCGCAGGAGGAGCAAAGGCCGATGCCTTTGAACATCTACAAAACTCTTCCAGTATGGAAGAATTCAAAATCTCAGGAGGAGGAGAGACAACAGTCGTCATATCGGTTGTGTGGAGAAGTTTGGACCATTAGGTCAACATCCAAGAAATAAAAGGAGAGCGTTGAGGAGGAAATAGATCCTAGCCATCGGATATGAGCACAAAGGATCGAAAATCGTCTGATCAAGGTAAAGTGCATGATATTTAATCCTTTGTGTGCATAGGGGTGCATACTTTCTAAAGTCCCAAAGTCCTGAAGTGATTTGGGACCATCCATCATCACGAGGGATAGGTGGCACAAGATCCACAACTTCAAAAGTTTGTGGACAGGGAGGAGGTGAAATCACCGAAGTAGATCCTGACCGTTGGTTGTCAAGAGGGTACGTGTCAACAAATATGAAAATCCAGGTGAAATCACTCTGGGAGTAATGAGTGTGTAGGAGTTTGAAACTCCCAAATCCCAAAGAGCCGAAGAGAATCCCGGACCGCGATATCCAGAGGATACGTGGCTGAAATTCGTTGTCTTCAGTTGAAACCATCCCGAAGAGCTAAAGTGAATATGGACCGCGAGATCTAGAGGGTACATGTCAATAGATCATGAACTTCAATAGAAAGTGAAGGAGGAGAATTTGAGATCACCAAAGCCTGAATAGCCGAAGCAGTTGGGAGTCGTCGATCTGTGGGAGGACACGTGTTGTTATATCATGGATTCCAGGTAAAATGATCTGGGGGAAGTAGATCATGAATAAGTTGAGGTTTGATAATTCCAAAGGCCAAAGTCCCGAAGAGGATGAGAGACATCGATTTGAAGGTGGACATGTGATTCTAGATCTAGAAATCCGAAGGAAAGCAGAGGGGGAAAACATCGAAACCCCAAAGGAGATCTCGACCGTTGATCGAGAAGGAGGTCGAAGGACCGCTGATCTAGTTGAAGGGGCCAAAGTCCCAAGGTGGAAGAAAATCCATTGATTGAGGAGGATACATGGCAGACGATCTACCATTTCAGAGAAATCACTCATGAAGAAGAAAAGAGTTGAGAGTTGAAACTCCTAAAGGCCGAAAGGGAGAAATCAACGGTAGTCATTGATTTGAAAAGGGGGTACGTGTCGACATATCGTGTAGATCTGGGAACACACATGAATGGAAGAGAGGAGACAAGCAAAGAGAACATATATTATCCATTTATTATGAAACACCGTCGAGGTTAGAAGATCGACGATCGAGATGGATTGCAGGGCTAGAACATGCTCGAACGTTAAATATATTAGAGTGGGACAAAATTGAAACCATGGTATTGGGAAAGGCATACGTGGTATTTGGAGGTGAATTGCGGGGAGAAAATCAGTGTTGTATTAAACCACTTTAGGCCACCCCACAATCACATATTTATGTGAGGCCATAGCCCAGGGCCATATGCAGGAAGGGGATAATGAAAAAGGAGTTAGCACATGAAATTTGATTTTCAGAAATGCACAGGAAGAGGTCATGGGTATCACAAAACCTGCACGAGAAGCTAAAAGGGGACCTATGTTAATTAATTTGGGTCTAGCAAGGGCCCAAAGAGTCGATCTAACTCGGTATATAGAAAGATCCTAGACCGGGAGATCGCAGAACCCCCTGGAGGGGAGCGGGGTTGCATCAGGTGATATCAGAGCATGATTTCGTCTTTAGATTTTAGGCGAAGGAGACAAAGGAAATAGTATGATACCATTTGTTGGTATCAGAGCATAATTTTTGTTTGCAGACAACAAACAAAGGAGACAGAGAAGAAAGTCGTTATTTTGTTTGCTGACAATAGACAAAGGAGAGACAGTGAAAGGATAGAGTCTAGCTATGTCAAGTAGTATTAGAAGCATAAGTTTTCCTGTAGACAACAAGTGAATAAAGAGACAGAGTACTGATGCTCTGTTTGAAGGATTGTTGCAAGTCTACAACAGTCAGCAGATAGCCACGTGAGCTGTAGGAAAAGTTGGAGGTGCTCTCGAATACAGAGTAATCGACAAACTTGCCAGGAGGGTAAGAAGAGGGTGAAAATGGCTACTGAAGGCCATGAACGTGGTCATAGAGAAGGCCACCAGCATAAAATCAAGCCAAATATGGATATGGAGATCATAGAGATAAGAGTAAATATGGATAGGCTAGCATTGAATATGCAACAGGAGGCAAAGGTACCCTGGAGATACCAATGGCCTCTGAACAGGAAAGTAAAATGGCATGTTCAAACATTGTTGGCCAGAAAGAAGCAATAAGAGTTGAAAAGGTGGTTGAGGAATGCTGAAAACCTCAGTGACACAGAGGAGGAGTTGGTTTTCATTTATGAGCTAGAAGTCGGATAAACCCTCAGTGATGAGGAAGGGAGATCAGTTGCAGGTCTTATAAACTGCTAGGAGGGAAAATATGGATTTTCATATTGCCAGGTGGGAAATCAGATGAGATCAATTGAGGATCTCATAGACTGTTAGGAGAACAGTAGTGGAAATTCATATTTCCAGGTGGGCAATGAGATGGGATCAAGATATCTCATAGACTACTAGGAGAGCACGAGAGAAATCCCAAATTTATAAGTGGTCTAGGGAAGGGAAATGAGACTGTATGAAAGCCTCAAGAGCTCAAAAGTGAGTTTAGTTCAACAAGGATTGTTGATAGGAGAAGATTCATGTGGATTTGTAAACCATGTGAATGAATATGATGAGAAGTTAAATACTTACATCACAAAGGAGGAGGATCAGAGGAGTGTTTTAATCCTTGGAGGAATCAAATCATTCCTTCCAAGAAGCCAAGCAGAGGATAGTATAAGTGTTGCAGGTGCAGCAACAGAAGGATAGCTAGCATAGATTGTCAAAGAGGAGGAGAAGGAGCAGACACAGTTGTTTTCTCCAGTAGAAGGAGAAGAGAATTCAATAGAATTGCTCAAAAATTTTAGCCAGGAAGCTGAATAGGAGGCAACTGCAGTACTGGAGCCTGTAGCAAAAGAGGAAGCAAACAACATGGAGTTTGTTGAGCTGTATGAAGAACTAGAATACCTTGAGAGAAGGGTAGATATGCAAAGTAGGCATATCCAACAGATCATGTTGGAGATATGTAATATCCCTCGATCGAACCCAATTGTAAATGTAATGTAAGTGTACTTAATTTGGTGAGTTGTTTTGACATCATTTTGCAATGCACCTTTCATGGTATAGTGCATGCAAGTACTACAAAGTAAAATGATGTAGTGTGCACATAACCGGATACCATGCGCAGTAACTAAAGTGTGAGTAATATGGGGGTCAGCGAACCTCGTGTATATGATATGTATTATAGGCTGGTGAGCCAGTGATGATCAATTGGGATGCTTATGTTTTGGAATTAGGCCAGTGCGCCTAGATGTTAAAGGCCAGTGCGCCTATTTTGTATATGTCTCATGATTAATATAAAATACATCATTGCACGCAGACTGGCCATGATAAAAGAGATGGGGGACTAAACATCACCAATTAGAGAAAGGGAAATCCAAAAAGGAATATTATATTAATATTTCTTAAAACATAAAGTATGGATAATTATTTTATCCTAAGTTCTAAAGTTGGGGGCAAGTGGACCAAAGTAGCTTCCAACATGACAAGTTTCAAGTTGGGGACATGCATACATATCGTGGGGACTTAGCTCTTTGGACACCTACACCATCATTCTGATGAACATACTTACCATCATTCTCACAATCATTCTTACAAGGATCTCGCCTATGATTCCTTCCATCATTCAGTCATCCAGTCAATGATTCCATGACCATTTTTCACTCAGATAGTCAGTTATCCTTGGGACATTCATTTCATAGTATCTGAGCCTGTTTCCATAACCATTTCTTGTTGGTGTACCAAGTTAGCTTGGGAGCGAGATTTAAGAAGTGGGTTGTCAGGCCCATGAGAAATTGAAGAGGCAGGTTGTCAGGCCTGTGAGAAATTCTATGAGTGAGAGAATTGATCGGGAATTGATTCCTGAAGGTGCTAAACTACAGCTACAGTGCTCTGAGACTTCCAGTTCGACCTGTTGTTGAAGCCCTGGTAGGGAAGTGGGGTAGCCGAGGGACTGTTGAGCAGAGAAGGGGAACACTTCCTTGGGTGGGATAGGCATGTGGGGAATGAGATATTGTAGGATGTTAGTTGAGTGAGCACATGAGATGGGGTCTTTCCTATTGTCCATGAGCCTTTAGCCTGGTTAGGAATCCCTTTGCCCTGGTGGAGTTTAACCCAGCTTAGGGGTGAGTCACTGTTGAGAGCGATGAATAGTGTAGTCTAAGGCTGGGAGGTTCGTGGACGGTCTGTATGCAGTTGGTGACAATCTTTTCAAGATAATTACCAATCGTGTGATAAATTTACATGCTGCATTATTATTTACGTGCTTATGTTACAGTTTATCATATGTGTGATTATAACTGTCTATATGTTCATGGGTATTTCCCTGTATATGCTGCATGTTTGTGTTTACTGTTATTTCAGTATGAAATTGTATATTTACAGAACGTGATTGTTTGTTTACATTCTATGTAAATCCTCCCCAAGAGTGTTGTATGTATATGTTATAATTGCATGCAGTTTGAAGAGAAAATTTATGTGGCATAGCTCAGTTGAATATTGGGTATGTTACAGTATGTTCCACAGCGAGAGAACAAAAGCATTCCCTCATGTAGTCTAGCCCTTCAAAGGCTAGGAATGTTACAAAGATGGTTTTAGAGCTAAGTAAATCATCTGAGGAGTGGCATGCCTAACCGGTGTGACATCGGCGATGTTACAGTATAGTATCAGAGCTTTAGTTACAACACTGAACCTAGATGGGTAGGAAAGGTTCAGTCGAAGCGAATATTCACCAGAGATTAATTTCGAAGTGACCAAATTTCAATTCATAGAGCGTCCATGGAAAATGTTGGTGTGAAGGTGTGCACAGAAAATTGTGGCGCCGCACGGAAGAATATTGTGTGAGGATGCGCGCACTGAATTTAGAATTTGCGCGATGAGCACACACATAGTAATGTGCATGTGGTGTGTGCAACATTGCAAAACATAGAGGAGTTGGTTGGTGCACGCATAGTATGAGTATAAGTTGTCTCGTGACAGTGTAGTCAATGGTGCGCGCAGATTGTTATGCGCAGTGAGCCATATTGAACTTTGACATGGTGCAATGCATAGGGAGAAATACATGTAGAATATCAGTGCGTGATACCAAAACTGTGTGTAGTGGATATTGGCACACAACGCAAAAGTAGTGTGCGCAATCTATTGGCACGACGGAGAATAAATTCATAGGGAATATCGGTGCGCGGAAGCACGATTTACCTTGTAGTGTTGTTGTGCATGATAAATATGGGTGTACAGGTTGAATTTTTGTGCACGCGAATTCGTTTGGAAGGTGATGAGTCTGAGTTAATAGAAAATTTTCATGATATTAGAGGACAAATAAACACACAACCGCATCAAAGCATTATTTAAAATGAATTCAGAGTTGGTTGTGAAAAAATAAATATAATCTAAATTGTTAAGCCGAGAGCATTTTAGGGAAGAATTCTGAGCTTTATATTCCTCTGATTTAGACTGATGGAAGTGAAATATAAGATTACAAGAAAATCATACTATGAAAGAAAACAAGACTGATAACACCACCAGTTAGAATCTTGTAATAAATAGTCCAAAATCCGCTTCTGCATTTATATAATTGTATTAATCCCAAAATTACAAAAAAAGGGAATGATTACAGTTATCATATTGTAAAATGATCATTTAAGAACAGGCCTATCATCTCTAGAGTCCCTTACCTCTGCTACCCCCACTGTTCCAAAATTTTCTGAAATATACCTAATTTTAGTTGAGGACTCATTTCAGCTTAGCGATCTCCTCCTTTAAAGAATCTGGCTAGACCGGTTGATTCTCTCCAACACTTTCGGTCGTTTCAGCTATGGTTTCCTTCTTCTATTTCTTTCTCCTTTTATTCTTAGCAACTGGCCTATTGATGACTAAATCCCTCATAACGAGATTCATCTTGACTTTCAATGTAGATTCGATGGCAGGTTCTGTGAGAAACTTAGTCGCTAGTATATGTGTGACTACCCTTTCCTCCTTATTCACAGGAAAGTCTAGCATGTTACTTGAATAACCAATCTCACTGGATTTAGCCTTGTCCATGTACCTCTGTTTGTGGATACCGAAATGATTTTATAGAGAGCATAAAGTTGAGCAATTTGGAGATTACTCCATTTATGGATAAACTGATGTCTCCATACTTGAGGATTGGTAGTTATACAATCCCAATTATGAAGCACAAATAGACTACGTACAAGTGTGTTGGGTTTCCATGCTAGGCTAATCCATCTCAAATGATTATCTTTTGAGTTCGTTATATGGCAGTGTTCAGCTGACGTCATACAATTGTGAAGTATCGAACAAGTGAAACAGGGTGATCTGACTAGCCGTCACCCATTCCACGAGTGGTAGTTTGACATTTTGAAACATGTGATACCACGTCTTGGCGAAAGTGGTTTCAGAAAAATGCCTTTCTTCCCAGATGTATCTCTGAAGGCACCGCCCGTCTATGTTCTCGAGACTTGGGTATTATCTAGAATTGCCATGGTGATAACACTAGAAAATCAGGAGAGATAATTCTGATGTATATATGGAACCAAAATGGTTCATATTTTTCATGAATTGTTGAATTGTTAACCTGATATGTTTCGATGGCTGGACGTTTTTCAGAATTAACAACAACTAGATCAAATCAGATCAGTGCAGAGTCCATAGGAATGGAAGAGGCACATGAGAATTACAATCATCCAAATGAGAGAAGAGGGATGGATGTCCATTTGGGCATTGAAGGACCAAACTCCAATGGACATGGAGAAGAAAGGAATGAAAACATGAATACGGTAGAGACCATTAAAAATTTGCAGAAGGATGTCCAAAGCCATAAGGTTGATAATGAAAGGCTTATGAGAGCCAAGGAGTAGCAGGATGACTTCAACATGAAGTTATTGGAGGGCTTGAACAAAATAGAAAAGAAATTGGTTAAGGAGAGTGGCTCAAGAAAATATGGAATTCACAAGCCTTCGAATGAGAAAAGAAAAGCAAGAAGTGTTAGCAGACACCACCATCATTCCCAAAGGAATTCCAATAAGAGAATAGGCAACATCTCAAGTCCATCCCCTATCAGAAGGCACAAGATGTCTGGAGTGGATGAGATACGAGGAGAAATGAACAAAATCAAACCTCCTACATTTGATGGTGAGAACAAGAAGGATGAAGATGTAGAAACATGGTTGTTGGGCATGAGAAAGTATTTTCAATTTCATAATTATTCTTCTCATGCAGAGGGTAGAATTGTTATTTATCAACTCAAAGGAAAGAAATCCATGTGGTGGGATCAACTTGTGCAGGTGCAACACATTAAAGAGAAAATTTTTACTTAGAGGGAATTCAAGAAGTATTTTGAGAAGAAATACTTGACTAAGAGATACTACGACAAGAAAATGAAAGAGTTCTTTGAACTCAAGATTGGAAGCATGACCATAGATGAATTTGAGAGAAGGTTTCTAGAACTGTTGAAGTATGTCTCATTCATCAAGGATGATACAGTCAAAATTCAAAGGTATTTGAGTGGATTTCCATCATTCATCGATGACAAAATATAGTTTGATGAAACCAAGACATTGGAAGAGACAATAAGGTGAGAAAAATGCCTATATGATTAGCAGAAAGCAAGGCCAACTTTACAAAAGGCTTGGGAAGACAAAAATAAATTCAAGATGGATTAGAGGAAGAAGGGAGCTAAGCCACCATTCTTTAGAAATAATCCACAAGGACAAAAAATGCCTAAGGAACCCAGAATGATTGACATAGGGAGTGAAGGGCGAAGACAGCCACCTATTCAATGTTGGAGTTGCAAAAGAGATCATAGGTTCAGAGATTGTCCTCACAGAAGTGAAAAAGGAAGGGTTTTTCACAATGTAAATCAAGATGAAACAGTGGAGGACATGGGCAAATATGTGCCAAGGATATATGCATCCATGGATAAAAAGCAAGCAGATTATCAGTCTAAGTGTTGTGTTTATTAGATATAAATATTCTAATTAGTACAAAGGTAGGTGCGTACAACCCGACCGGAAGGGCTCCCACATGATTGAAGTGGAAGGTATGATCAACAACCAAATCATTGCTATTTTAATTGATTCAGGAGCTAGTTATAGTTATATAGACCCAAAGATGGTGGAAATTTTTCATTTGCCAAGAAGAAAGCATGGGAAATCCTAGATGGTGCAGCTGGCTATAGGAGCCAAAAGAAAAGTTAATGAGATGGTTAAGTCATGCCTCATGGACATGAATGGACTGAACACCAAGGTAGATTTGAACATCTTGCCTT
>CBVK0102015504.1:0-16789 GCA_900067695.1 Picea abies | reverse complement strand
TAGGAGAAACTCATGCAGCAACAGTTGGAAGACATAAAGAAGAGGAAGAGCCCAGGATCAGGATCAAGGAACGGTGGCCAATCTCAGAAATCATTGTAAGTTGATTTGTATTGATGTTAATGAAAAAGATACTTTTCCCGTCCCGAAATATATAAATCTCATCTATGTCATCTGATTTATGTTTTATCTCTAACCCCCTAGTAGATCAGTAGCATGCATGTATGTTCTTGTCTTGTTTGCAGGAAAGCTTTGTGGAAGGAGCAGTAGCAGCAAGGAGACAACAACTCAACGGAGGATCTACTTCGGCCTTCGGTAAAAAAGGTTAGTTCATTCTTCCTGTGCTTGTCTGAGAAAAGGGGTTGAGATTTTGGGTAGAAGGTTAAAGGTTAAATATGAAGGGTCATGATCTGCGTATAAGCTTAGAACCCTAGCTTATTGGTCCATAGGGTAGATTACCCCACAACACCCTATATGCATCTGATATCCTCTCTCTCATCAACTCCATGGTTGTACAATATTTGTCATCATGGATCAATGACTTGCAAAAGTTGCAATATGAACTCTTTGGGACTATCTTGTATTTCTGCATCATTGGGTAGTGATATGGGTCATGACCTTGTTTCTTACAAATTTTACACCATATTCTTCATGTTGGTAATGTATTTGGAATTCCTACTACCATATATTGCACGAATGTTGGACATTTTCTCTTGTGGTGTCCTTCCATCCTACATGTGGTACACCAAACGACTTCTCGTTTGTCCTTACTTTTGTTCTAGTTTAGCTGGAACATTAAGTTCTTCAAATCCTCCTTCATCTCTTCAATGGCTGGATCTGTCTTCTAATATTGGTTTTCTTCCAGTTGCAAGGCTTCCTGCAGAGCCTCTGCCTATGTCTGAAACTTCTGTTGTCACTGTGGATACTTTAAGTGTGGTAATAGTGTATTGGTGAACATGTGCCTATGTTGTATATCTCTCATGAGATATTTCAATTTTCCTTTCAGTCGTTTGAATCTATGGTCAATATCCCATATAGATTCTCCTTTATTCTTTCTAATTTCTATCATCTTGTTCATGTACCGATCCTTTAAACTTGGCTTCTGAAACTCATTTATCAATAACTTCTTGATTTCCACAATTGTTTTGGTTGTCCTTGGTGGATTGTTTGTCACTAAAATCATATACCAATATAGTGCACAATCCCTTAGTGTAATCGCTAGCTATACAAGTTTAGTTTCCTCGTCTATGATCTATTTTTCTTCCCATATCTTCTCACAGATAAACAACTGATTTTCTGGGTGATATGATGCTTCTCCTTTGAAGTTTGGTAACCTAATGGTGGGATCATGTCCTACCATCCTGAATGATGAACTACTACCTCCACACAATGTAAATACTTGACTAATTATTCTTGAATTGACTCTTCTAGTTGTTGTTCCTTGTGTAGATGTACTTCCTGTTGTCTTTCTACTCCTGAAATTTGGTTGTCTAAATGATGTTGTGATTTTTGGTGTGCTAGTCGCACATGGGTTTATGGGTTCCACACTGACACTAATATGAATAGGATTGCTTCCTTGAATTCCCACTTTTGGACCTCTCGTCTTGCTCACATATGTTGCATGTAGGATTTCCTCAATATTCTCCACAGCTTGAAGATCCTCTACCTCTTCTTCTTCAGTTGCCAAGCCTTCCCTCACGCCTACGACTCTCTTCTTGGTCTTCACCTTGTATTGGTAGGGTAATCCACTGCACATCTTTCCAGTTGTCACCATGATCCTCTTGATCTATTCATCATCCATCATGATTGGGTATAAGGCTACGTCCTTCTTTCCTTTATTCACTTCTCCTTCCATTTATCCTCTTTCTGTCAGTGCTTCCCCCCATACCCCATGCACGCAAGGAAGTTTAGTTGTCTGACTCCATTGTCATTACACCTTTGTTATAGAGAAATATCTTAATAGAAGTGTACAGTGATGTAATATACCTTCCTCGAGGTCCTCGTAGAAAATCTTGCTCCGCTACGCTATATGACTTCGCTGTATCTACTGCAAATTCTATTATGAAGCCTACTACAATACTGTTGAGCAAAAAATCTACTACATGGGTGAACTTGTTATTCACTTGCTGTAAATTCTCAATGTGAATTGGGGTCCACTCTAACTGTCGAATCCAGTTTGTTGCATGGTTATCCTTCAATCTCAATATCCACTCCTGCAATAAATGTGGAAAATCACAGAAAAAGACTCCATGCAGATCAGTAAACACATACTTCTCAAGGTATTTGCGTGGTGTTATTCTAGGGTTTCTGTTATCTTTCTATGAAAACTTTAGCTCCTTTGTATTCAACCAACTTTCGATCTCTGGTTTTGTGGGATTCTAAGGTCTCAACATCTCCTTCTAGCGGTGCATTTTCACCTTATTCTTGTCTGATTCGGTATTATATTGACCCACCTTCTGTATATCTTACCCTCTTTTAATAGATCCCCTCTATTCAATCCTACACTGTTCCAACTGACAACAGAACTATTTGTTGGTTTGATATCTGAGTTTATACCTTTAACATTATTGCTCCAAGTTCAATCTACCAGGGTTCCAACAAAGCATCTAAAACTATCGGCCCTCCTAGTAAACCAGAAGACAATGCAGTGCACAGAGTAGAATACACAGTCTCACCTGCGATAGTCTTAATGGATGACTGCAATACTCAGGTGTTTGCAGTCCAGGATTGAGTGGATATTTGTGAATTATTCACTAAGAGTTCTATGTAAGTTATTAAAGAAATATATTGCCATTCCGACTTATGCATGTAATGTAATAAGCTCATTCATTCATCATGCTAATATCTACTCATAAATAGTAAAAGAAACAAAATCATTCAATCAAATAACATAGGTTTTACCGTGGTTCACCCCCCCTTGGATACGTGCACAAAGGTTTGGATCTCCAACTCTTCTATTATGAAAATTCCAAAACTACAGTGCCACGTGCTTTACAACTCTTCCTCAGTTGGGTCGAGATCTATTATGAGGCAGACTAGATCACACCAGGCTCCTCATCCTATGATCTAACCCTCAAGATCCACCCTCCTTACTTCTCTACAACTCAACAACTTACAAAATTTGGTTGTATCATAGAGTATTACACTTACTTATCAAAACAGGACTTCGTCTTCCATGGTCTCTTTTGACTCTACTATTACTACCCAAAACTCAACCTCTCCTCTCTCTATGAGACCTAGGTATCTATATTTATATGTTTTTGGCTCATCATCCATTACAATGTATTACAAAAACCCTAACCCTAATTTCGTTAGGTCTTCCATGCATGTGCGCGTGCTGCTCTTCCTTCCAGCTATCGCTTTCCTCATGCATGTATTTCTTTCCCAAAATAGCCTTTCCTTCCACGTTGTCATGCTTCCAACATACACCCATATTGATCATGCAAAACAACACCATAAGGTAGCGCATGCTCCACACACCTTTAACCAATGTGGATCACTTCTTTGTTGTGTCAATATCTGGTGTGCACTACTTTTGTGTCGTGCACAAATATTTACTGGGCAAAATTTTGGTTCATGCACTAATACCTGTTGTGCACAATTTTTGTGTCACTTGCTAATATTCTGCACACATTGCACTCTACGTGCTGCACCATGCCAAATTTTAGTATGCTCCCACTGCGCACCAATTCTCCACACGCACCATTAATTAAACTGTTGCACAACAAGAATATACCTACATTGCGTGCACACCAACAAAATTCCTCTATGCTCTGCCAATACTATGCACACCATGCTTGACAATAGTATACGTGCGCACACCCAATCCACACCGGTCAGTGCTAAATTTAAGTGTGCACACCCACACACCAATATTTTTTTTGCATTACCACTCTGCATCGTGCAACGCCAAATTTAAGTGCACACACCTGCACGCCAATATCTTCTTTACCACTTTGCACCATGCAACGCCAAATTTAAGTGTGCACACCATTATTTTTTGCACATTAACACTCTGCACCGCGCAATGCCAAATTTTAGCACGTGCAACCATGCACCCTTATTTTCCACACGTCACAAGATTTTCACTGCACATCATGCATTTTTAGTGTGCACGCCTACGCACATTCATTTTTATGCGCATCAATTCCTTGTGAATCTCACTACAAAAATGGGAGCTTTTGCCTAAATTTTTCCCAATTTTCACTGTAGACATTCTACAGCTATGAAATTTGTTCAATTTCACCTTGATAACACCAATTCAACCTTTGCAACAACAAACAGCTATTGATTGACATTCCTGGAACGAATTTTTCCCAAACACAATTCAAAAATTGAGAATTTTAATCAACTAATCTCACTCCATCTGTCATGGATTCCCTGTAACTTCAAATTTGACCAATTCTAGGTCTAAATTTGCTAGAACAGATATTAAATTAAGAATAAATCATGACTTGGCCAAATTTCTCAATTTTCCCATGAATTTAACAACGGAAATTGGGGTTTTTGCCCAATTCCATGCAATTGCTTCTAATTTTTACCATCGATGCTCTGTAACTTGAAATTTAGCCACTTCGAAATCAATTCTCTGTGAAATTTCGTTTCAATTCAACTTACTCGGCCCATCCAAGCTCAGTGTTGAAAACAAGATCTTCGATACCATATTGTAACATCCCCAACATCCAACAAGGCTATGCAACATAAAAATTTTGAACTGTACACAAAATTAAAACATGTACACACAAAAAATATTGTGAAACTTTATATATAAAACTTAAAACAGACACATACATTTTGCAAATGCATAGATTCATACAGAATAATAATAAAAATACACATGCAACACACACCCCAAAAATAAATGCATAATTAATAATGCAACACATAATTTAACACACAATTAACACTTATATTGGTAAAAAGATCACCAAATGCATGCAGACCTTCCACGAACCTCCAATCCTTAGAATACGCAGATCATCACTCTCAATAGTGGGTCACTCCCAAGCTGGGACTAAACTCCACCCGGGTAAAGGGATTCCTAACCAGGATGATGTATCTCAAACAATAAGAAAAACTCTGTCACAGGTGCCAAGTCAAACTAACAACCTACAATCCTTCATTCCCCACACACATGTCCCATCCTAGGAAGTGTGCCCCTTCTCTTCTCAACATTCCTTCGGCTGGCCCACTTCCTTTTGGGGGCTTTAGCACCAGGTTAGATAGGAAGTATCAGAGCCCTGTAACTGCAGTTTGGCACTTTTGGAAAATCAATTCCCAACAATTCTCTCACGTAGAGAGAATTCCTCATGGGCATGACAACCTGCCTCTTCAGTATCCCACGGGCATGACAATACACCTCTTCAATCCATCTCCCAAGCTAACAAGGTACAGATATAGGTACAGGTATGGGTATAGGTATGGATACATGTACCAGAAGGTATGAAGGACATCTGAATGACTGAGTAAATGATGATCCCATCCCCCTGAATATGAACTAAGTCCATGCTATATGTATGCATGTCCCCAACTTAACACTTGTCATGTTGAGAACTACTTTGGTCCACTTATCCCCATCCTTAGAACTTAGGATAAAATAATTATCCATACTTTATACTTTAAGGAATATTAATACAATATTCTTTTTTGGCTTAAGCTCCCTAGCTTATCCCCTTATCCTTAACTTTTAGCCCCCCTTTCCTCAACTAGTGGAGTTTAGTCCCCCATACTCTTTCATCATGGTCGATCTACACACAATGATGTATTATATTAATGATAAGACATATAAAAAAATAGGCTCATTGGCCTTAAAATTGTGCACACTTAAGTTTGTTGTACACAACATCCTTGGATGTGTAGACTTCATCATTTTAGTGCGTAGTACATGTGCGGAATATAGCATGGACTGTGAATGAAAAAATAATATCAACAACTCACCAACTTAAGTAAATTTCTATTTACATTTACATTTGGGTTTCGACCTAGGGTTATTGCATTCCCCTCCCCTTATTTATGCACTGTCCTTAGTGTAATATATAAACATATACAACCAAAATTTCAAAAATCCTCAAAATGATGTGGGTATTATGCTCGCATAGCATCCTCATGCTTCCAAGTTGCATCCTTAGGACTGTATCAAGTCCATTGGAACTTTGCAAGATCTATGGCTCGATTTTGGAGCTATTTTATTTTCCTTTCCAAAATGCGTACCAAATGCACTTGGAAAGTGCCTTCTCCATCCACCTGAATCACATTCTAATCAATAACATGATTAGCATCAGGTATATATTTATTAATCAATGATACATGGAATACATTATGAATAGACATTGTGCAAGCAAGGCAAGCATGTATGCTACAAGCCCAATCCTCTCTAGGATTTCAAATGGACCATAATAGTGAGCTGCCAACTTAGAACAATTTCCCAACTTCTCTATTTTTTGGGTTGTCCTAGCTTATTGGTGTTTTACACCTTTTACCATAAAGTGCTTCAAATGGGATCATCTTTAGAGATGCTTGGTACCCATTGTTATAATCAAAATCTACTAAGTGTAGGTATTCTTCCCATTTTGATGTCTTATCCATCACACACATCCTCAACATATCCTCAATCACTTGATTCACCCTCTCTGTTTGTCCATCTGATTCTGGATGATAAGCTATGCTAAAGTTCAAATTTGTTCCAAATCTCTTAAATAATCCTTTCCAAAAATTTGATGTAAATTTTGGATATCTGTTAGACACAATTGTCTTGGGTATACCATGTAATCAAACAATTTATCTCATATAAACATCAACAATGTTGGCTTCCTTGTGAGTGAGCTTTACTGGAATAAAATGGGCAGCTTTAGTAAGCTTATCCACCACTACCATAATAGAATCATGCTGCTTGTTTGTTCTAGGAAGTTTGGTGATGAAATCCATTGTTAGAAATTCCCATTTCCACTCAGGAATGGGTAATGGCTATAGCAAACCAATTAGGTGTCTATGCTCAACCTTTACCTTTTGACACTCCAAACATTTGGCAATAAAATCAACAACTTCTTTCTTCATGCCTAGCCAATAATATTGGCTCTTGACAACTACAATAATTTTTTGATAACTCGGGTGCCCAAAATAAGGTATATTATTCATTTTTCTCAATAACATATTTTTCAATTCTTGGGAATTTGGTACATAGATTCTTCCCCTGTACATGAGAATTTCATCATTTTCTAGCTTACATTCTTCAATTTTCTGCTGCAAAATACCTTGCTATAATTTTGTTACTAATTCCTTGTATTGTAAATCTGATTTTGCAGCCTCCAAGATTCTGTCTTTCAAATATGATTGGTACATGGTAATGGTTGTAGCATGCATATCATGCACTCTTATGCTGAGTGCATCAACCACCTTGTTCTCTTTCCCTTTGATATGCTTTATATCAAAGTCATATTCATTGAGAAATTCTAACCATATGCTTTGCCTAGCATTTAGAGTTGGCTGATCAAATAAATATTTCAGACCATTATGGTCTGTCCTCAGCTTCAACCTTTTCCCCATGACGTATTCTCTCCACTTCCTCAAGGCATGCACTATGTATGCTAACTCCAAATCATGAGTGACATAGTTCCCTTCATGCTCCTTCAACTTCCTTGATTCATAACATAAAACAAACCCATTTGGAATGAGGACTCCACCAAGTCCTTCTTTACATGCATCTATGCATACAATAAAGTCTTGATTTCGATCTATAATCCTTAAAATTGGAGGAATGGTTAATAATTTCTTCAAGTGTTGGAAACTCTTTTCACAATCCAACGTCCACTAAAAATTCACACCCTTCTTTTGCAAGGAAGTGATTGGGTGTGCAATATTTGAGAATCCTTCAATAAATCTCCTATAGTAGCCTGCAAGGCCGATGAATGATCTAAAATCTATCAAATTCTTTGGCACTGACCATCCTCTAATGGCCTCTATCTTCTTAGGATCCACTTTTATCCCTTCCTCCAAAATTATATGCCCTAAATAATGAATTTGCTTCTGATAAAATGAGAACTTGCTGAATTTGGGATACATCTGATACTCCCTTCATACTTGCAACACCATCCTCAAGTGTTGTTCATGCTCTTCCTCTAATTTAGAATATATAAGAATTTCATCTAAAAATACAATGACAAACTTATCTAAATATTCTCTGAAAATACCTTTCAGTAAACACATAAAGACAACTGGTTCATTTGATAACCCAAATGGCACCACTGTGAACTTATAATGGCCATACCTTGTTCTAAAAGAAGTCTTGTTGATGTCGTCTTCTTTAATTATTACTTGATGATAACATAACCTAAGCTCAATATTGGAGAATAGTTTTGCATCTTTTAGTTGATCAAAGAGCTCATCGATCCTTGGAAAAGGATACTTCTTCTTTATAGTTACATTGTTCAACTGCTTCAAGTCAATGCAAAGTCTCTGTTGCACCTCTTTTGTCACCTAAATGAGCAAAATAGGGGTTCTTACAAGCCCAGTTGGGTCAGCTAGGCAAGACAGCAGTAGAGGAAAGAGTTAGAAGTGTAAAACATAAAATATAAGCAAAGAATTAAACTAAGAATGATAACAACAAATAAACTATAGTGCATAAGGACATAAGAACAAGAAACAAACAAGACTCATGCCAGCAATGGAAATGATTGTATTAGTGGAAATAAAACACCAAAGAGAAAGGGATACTTTGGGCCCCCTCTTCCTCCAAGGGAGGGCTCTTGGACCCCCAAATATTGAGCTCTTCTTACAAATGAGGAACTAGAATGAAATGGTGAAGAGAATCCAAAGCACATTCAATATAGAAGTGATATGAATGGCTAAGTGAAATGGTGCTAGCATGCTCTTGATGAGGAAAGAGGATCCTCCAAGAGAATATCAAAAACATAACAATACAAATGAATTCCTTGAAAATGTAGTGCACCCATGGCCTCCTTTTATAACATAACTTTGAGGCATTATTCAACTAGCTTTTAGTGTGAACAAGGGGCCATTTAGGGAACCCTTTGGTCTTTGACTATCCACCCAACCAGATGCAGCCGAGATTTGGATGTCAAATCGACTTGGAAGATGAACCAGAAGTGGGTGGGAGGTCGACCAATATCATAAATGCGCCGTTTTGAGGGATGCATGGTTTTTTGCGTCCACAGTCCCCTATCGTGCGCATGTGCGCTTTTTCCCACATTTCTGAATGGTGCATGTGTGTGTTCTCCCTGTGTAGTCTTAGCACATGATTATTTTATTTCTGATTGTATAGTTTTGGGCCTTTTGGAAATGAATTTTTGGTCCATGGGTGAACTAATAGCTGTTTGGAGATGTTGGATTCCTGTAACCATTTGCGGACGAAATTTCAGTGATAACATATGTCCCCTGATGGATGAGGTTAGGAGGATATGTATAGCCAAAATACATCAATGCTTCTTCTACTGAGAGTACCATTTTAAGAAAGAGAGATGAGGAGAGTGTCAAGAGCGATCCATTGGAGGGAGAGGGGAACCTGTAGAACCCAAACATTTCACAAGGCATAAAAACTAAAACTGTGTACAAACGAGGCAGGCATACCCCATGCTCATGTCATGTAACTCAAAAATGTGTAATACAGTTAGTGAAGTTGTGTGTCAGTGTAGATGACTACACCATGTTGGACAACTGAGAGGGGGGATGAATCAGTTGTTACCGTGCTTAAACAATAATGCTTCTTTTAAAATATTTACAAGGCACTCAATGATGATCACAATAATGCAGAGAGATAAACAAAGGCACATTCAGCATCAGTCACACACATGTGATACACAGAGACAGATATTTCCTAAGGAAACCCATAAAGGGTAAAAACCTCTTTTTCATTATATGATAAGTAATAGTTACATTATTTACATTATCATACATATGAGCACCAACTCATAATGAGGCTACAATCTGTGTTTTGCAAGCTGCTACTTGCTAAGAGCACCAACTCTCTATTTTTCTCTAGCACCTACTAGAAGGAAGCACTAACTCCCTGGTTTCTCTAGCACCAACTAGAAGGAAGCACCAACTCCCTGGTTTCTCTAGCACCAACTAGAAGGAAGCAGCAACTCCCTGGTTTCAAGCACCCACTTGAACCTTTGAGGACACCAGTCCTCCCTAGAACCTCCCAACCACCCTGAAATATAAATATTTGCTACTGAAACTTATTACAATGATATGATGTTCAACAATGGATTACCAGACTCATCACTATTCTATTGCACTTCATTGCTCTGTCTACCTCATTGCCTTTCTGCACACATGAATTGCACTATCTGTTCTTCTATGTTTTATGCTCTGTGCGCCATGTCCATTCACTGCACAGTTCCTCTTCTGTTCAATTCAGCTGTTGCACTCTCCTCCTTCTTCACACATGAATCACCTTCAATAACAACAACCATAGAAACTCCAATAGCAACCGTAACCCCATCTATTCTCTGTACCATGTATTTATAGCTTCTGTGCACCTTGTGCATGCAATGTTTGCAATGCCTCAGCATGCTGACTCCGCACCGATATCCTCCACCTCTCGAGTGCTCTGTTTGATCATCATCATGACTCTTCAACTTCTCTGGTGGTTCACCCCGCGTGTCTAGCATCATTGTATGTTATACTGAGATTCCTCAGCCTCTCTGGCAGTTTGAGACTCTTCGTCTTCTTTGTGACAGTTGAACTCACCTTCTCTATTTCAGTTACAGACTTCAACGCTCATCCATTTGTCAATCCCTTCTAAGAATAGTCTTTCTTCACTGGACGAAGCTTGGAGACTCTTCATCTCCTCTGGCGATCACACATAGGTCTCTTCGAATTCTCTAGCAGACGTCATCAATGGTTTCTGGCAGTTCTACTATGTCATGCTACAGTAGCTCTCCGATCTTGTTCACATTCATCTGCACCGTTGGATATGCAGCGAGCAAATATGGACGACTAGAATTTGTGCTCCCAGATCTACGGTCGGGATTCGATTCTGGAGCCCCCCAGCCATTCTATCTTTAAGTGAAGGGGGGGGGGGTCTAGAATTGGGCGTGCATCTCTCGAGCGGTCAGGATTAAAGCACCTAGATCAACGACACTCAAGCGATTCTGGACCCCCTTTTCCATTCTGCCTTTAATTGAAGGGGGGGGTCCGAAATGGTGGGGTATAGAGGAAGGGCCCCATTCCTGTCGTGTCACCTTTTATATCGTTCTCCTCCCTACTTGACCATGTGCCAAGGCTCGTTCCCTTTAGCTCCTCCTTGTCCTCTGACATATGTCCATCTCTCACTGATGTTACCAAGGGCTGTGACCACAACCTTATTCATAAGGCGCTTTCGCGATTTCGTGACTCTTGTGGTAGGAGTTCTTGTCATCTCCATCTCCCGATTTCCGAAACTTCGAAGTGGAGTAAACCTGCTAACATCACACGTGGATTGACACATGTTGAATACTACCACGTGTCACTCTGATTCATGACTTACATGTTCCTGAAGTGTTGAATTAGCTTGGCACTTGTCATTGCCTGGTTGTGCCATGTGTTCTTAGGTTTGCTGACATGTCTTGTTTTGGGATTTTGCATTTCGGCACTTCGGGACTCCTAATGTTGAGAGTCTCTAACTTCTCCATCTCTCGATTTACAAAACTCTGAAATGGACTGGGATCAATGGTTCAGATCAGACCTTGATTCAATGGCTATGATTAAATCGTGATTTTGCAATTCTTGTTGCATTGTTTCTTTTCCCTCTTCATGTCGCGATTCGCGAAACTCCGATATGGAGTTGGATCAATGGTCCAGATCTAATCTTGATTCAATGGTTGTGATTGAGTCACGATTTCTCATATCGCAAAATCGAGATTTCTATCTATGATATTACTTGACATCTCCAACTCTCGATCCCCGAAACTCCGACATGGACTGGAATCAACAGTCCAGATTCAACCTTAATTTGACGACCGAGATTAGATTGTGATTTCAGATATCGAAATTTCAAGAGGTTAGGGAACATCATTCCTTTGACTCTCTAGTCATCGAACTAACGATCTATCTCCATGTGTCCTGCCTGAAGATGGACAGTCCTCCTTATTTCAGGATTTTGTGAGCCCTCTACTCCTTGCACTTTAAAGAACGTGCAGGTTCTCCTCGATCCAATGGTGATCGGACCCTGCGCTCAGATCTAACACTTGAGATCTATCCTCCTCTTCAGCGTGCTCTTCTTGTCTATGTTCAGATTTGACGACCATCAGGAATTCGAGATGGGATCCAACAATCACTGGTGCTTCTCCTCCAAGCTTACACTGTTCCTTTTTTTCCATCGATGCACACTCTGATCCTGCCATCAATGACAAGCGCATTCCCTCTGCAGCGTCTTCCCAAACTGCTTCTGATGCCCATTTGTTACATTCTTCCTATACTCATGCCATCTTCACTATTGTGCTTGCCATCAATGACAAGAATACGCTACCTGTTAAACATTTGCCAACAATCTCCCCCTTTGGCATTGATGGAAACTAAGGCACCCAAATTCTTTTCTCCCCCTTTCACATCAATGTCAAAGAAGAGACATGCTCCCCCTGAGCTATTGCAATAATTTTAGGAGGCATTAGATATTCAACCAATACACAACTCCCCCTAACAAGATGGGCCTTTTAGGTGTGAAACGAAATGACACCCAGCTTATGTCTGAGATATTCAAATGGTGTCTTGGCTAGGGGCTTAGTAAAGATGTCTGCAATTTGTTTTGTAGTGGGAATGTAATGGACCTGAACAATCTGATTGGTGACCTGCTCTCTCAGAAAATGATATTTTATGGGGATATGTTTTGTCTTGTAGTGAAAGATAGGATTTTTAGACACACTGATGGCACTAGTGTTATCACAATGAATTGGGATCGGTGCAGTGTATTTTACCTCTAGGTATGCAAGTGTCTGAATCATCCATAATACCTGAGTGCAACAGGTAGCAGCAACAATGTACTCTGCCTCTGTGGTTGATAAAGAAATGGAACCTTTATTTTTACTAAGCCATGCTACTAAGGATTCACCCAAGAAGAATGCTCCTCCACTGGTGCTTTTTCTCTCATCAACACAGTTTGCCCAATCTCCATCTGAATAAGCAGTCAACTGAAGACTTTGATTTCTAGGATACCACAACCCATAAGTCATTGTCTCTTTCAAATACCTGAATATCCTTTTGACAGCTTGCAAATGACTCTATTTAGGTGCAGCCTGATATCTTCCTACCATTCCTACAACATGCATTATGTCTGGGTGAGATGTTGTGATGTACAATAGGCTTCCTATCATTGATCGATATGAGCTTTGATCAACATCAAGTGACTCGTCATACTTTCTTAGTTTACATCCAGTTACCATAGGTGTACCCACAGGTTTAGAATCTTCCATTTGAAACCTTTTCAACATTTCTCTTAGATATTTTTCTTGAGAAATGAACATCCCTTCAGGCCTCTGAGTAATTTGCAGACCAAGAAAAAATGATAGTTCTCCTATCATAGACATTTCAAATTCAGACTCCATGGCATAAGCAAACCATTGTACCAGTGAATCGTTATTACATCCAAAGATGATGTCATCTACATAGACCGGTACTATGAGAAAATCATTATCTTGTGTCTTAATATACAGATTGTTGTCAGTTGTTCCTCTCTTGAACCCTTTGTTTTTTAGATACGTATCTAGTCTGTGATACCAGGCTCAAGGGGCTTGTTTTAAACCATATAAATCTTTCTTCAACTTGCATACTAAGTTAGGGTTACCAGACAATTTGAAACCCTCTGGTTGATCCATATAGACTTCTTCACTTAAATCTCCATTGAGAAAGGCTGACTTGACATCCATTTGATAGACTTTAAACCTTTTATGACAAGCATAGGCAATAAACATTCTGATAGCTTCTAATCTTGCTACGGGCACAAATGTTTCAACAAAATCCAGTCCTTCTATCTGAGCATAGCCTTTACAGACTAACCTCACTTTGTTCCTGATAACTTCTCCTTGCTCATTCAACTTATTATTAAAGATCCATTTAGAGTCAATGATGTTTTTACCTTCGGGTCTTTGAACCATCTCTCATGTATTGTTTTTCTCAATCTGATCAAGTTCTTCATTCATTGCTTTAACCCAATGATCATATTTGCTGGCTTCATTAAAATTCTTGGGTTCTAGCATGGATATGAGAGCTATATGAGATTGTTCGGTGGTTTTAATTAGCTCTCTCTTGGTTTGTACACCTTTGTCTTTTCCTCCAATTATCTGACTTGCAGGATGATTTTTTTGAATGATTCTGGAGGAGGAATTTGTAGTTGACTGCTGATTTGAGTCTGTTTGAGTGTCTGAGTCTTCATCTGATTTAGAGTCTTTGTATTCTAATTCTTGGACCTGTTCATCTTTAGATTTAGCTGTGTCTTTTGTAGAAAACTCATTACTGTATACCTCTCTTGCTGGGATTCCTCCATCAATTTTTACATCAATACAGTCAACCATTTTATGCAACCTTTTATTGTAGCATCTATATCCTTTACTGTTTGTAGCATACCCTAAGAAGATACCTTCATCCCCCCTGTCATCATATTTGCCGAGGTTCTCATCATTATTCTTTATGTAGCATTTACTCCCAAAGACTCTGAAGTGTTTGATTGAGGCAGGTCTTCCAAACCATAATTCATAAGGTGTCTTGTCACTTTGTGGTCTGAGGTGAGCTTTGTTAAGCACATGAACTACTATGTGTATTGCTTCTACCCAGTAGGTTTGACCAATGTTCTTCTCATTCATCATTGACCTGGCCATTTCCTGCACTGTTCTGTTTTGCCTCTCAACTATCCATTTTGTTGTGGAGTTCTTGGGATTGTATATTCTCTCTTGATCCCATGCTCATCATAGAATTCCTTGAAGTCTCTTGACATAAACTCTCCTCCCTGGTTTGATCTTACTGCCTTTAACCTCTTCCCTTTTTGAGTCTCAGTTAAAGCCTTAAATACTTTAAACTTCTCAAATGCTTCATCTTTTTCTTTGAGAAAGAAAACCCAAGTAAGTCTGGAGTAATCATCGATAATCAACATGAAGTAGTTTTCTTTCCCTGTGCCTTCCTGTCTTGATGGTCCACATAAATCCATATGAACTAGTTGGAGTGGTTTCTCTGTTGAGGTAAAGCTCTTGGACTTAAACTGTGTCCTGTTTTGCTTCCCTACCTAACAGGGTTTACACATTGACTCTTGGGGCTTTGATATTCTTGGAAGATCTTTTACTGCCTCAAGTTTTTTGAGTTTGATTAAGTGGTCAAAGTTTAGATGTCCAAGTCTCCTATGCCATAACCAGCTTTCATCATGTTTTCTTAGATGACATTCTTCTCTATTTTCTTTTAGCACATATACATTATTTTTTGTCCTTATGCCTTTGGCCACCACTTGTCCTGAGTTTACAGACTTTATCTTGCAGTCCTTGGACATGAACAACACCTCACATCCTCTGTCACACATTTGACTTACACTGAGCAAGATTATGTTTCAGCCCATCCACAAGTAGAAAATCTTGGGATTTTCCTTTTCCATTACTTAATCTCACCATCCCTTTGCCTTTTATTTTCCCTGGAGCATCATTTCCAAAGGTTATGCTTCCTGATTTGCTTTCACTTAGATATAGAAACTTTCCTTTGTCTTCTGTCATGTGTTTGGAGCATCCACTATCTATATACCAGGGGTTCATTTTTTGTTGAGAAGACAATACTAATCCACACTTGTTACTTTCCTTCTTCTTCCAAAACTTGACATTTTCAGCAGGGGATTTCGAATCTGGTTCATAGTTCCTTAACCAACACTTAATAGATTTATGTCCAAAGTTATGACAGGTGTAGAATTTAACCTCATTATTCAATAAGTCAAACTTATTGTTGCAGTGTTGCCTACTTATGGCCTCCTTAGTTGTATGTGTCCAGACTTAATTTGGCAATTTGCAGTCCATGAAGGATTATTACTTGATTGTATCATTCTTTGTTGTGGGAAGTATTTATTCCTTTGAAATCTTAATTGCTCATGTCTAAGTCTTAAGGAACAATTTACAGCTTTGTGACCAAAGTTAGAACAGTAAAAACAATAGCCATAGAAAATTTCTTTGTACCTGGAAAATGGTTGCCTTCTTTGAGCAAATCGATTTCTTTCTTGCTGATGACGTCTTTTAGTAGAGAGAGCATTGTTTCTTCGTTCTACAGATTCAATCCTAGAATATTTTTCTTTACTCGTACTGGGCGGTTGATTGTCTTCCTTTGTTTCTGCAGGCTTGTTAATGTCATTGATTGTACTTTTGACAAACTTGATGGGTTCTTCATTTCCTGGCTTCCCACTGCTTGATCCCTCTTCATAACCCAAACCGGTTTTCAGATTTGGATTCCTTTGCTGATTTAGAATGGTGGCTAATCCTTCTGAGGCTTTCATACTTGACAGACTCTGATTATACAAGGCTTGAAATTTTTCCATTTCTTTCCTTGTTTTCACTACTTCTTGTTCTAATGATTCACATCTTGTCTTCTTTTCTGATAGTTGTTGTTTCAGAATCTCTTCGATTTTCTTTGCCTCTTCCAATTCTACTTTTAGTAGGACAAGGTCTTCACCAGGTTCTTCACTGTCTTTCTCGAACTATATCAACAATTGTCTTTGCTTTCTGTTCTTGATTCTTAGTCTGTCAATCTCTTCCAATGCACTAATCAGTTCTCCTTCCATGTCAACCACAACTTCTTCATCATTCTCATCACTGCCTGTGCTTTTATTATCATAATTCTC
>CBVK0102015492.1:0-11260 GCA_900067695.1 Picea abies | reverse complement strand
ATTTAAAATGGAAGGATTACTTGGTTCAGTAGATTTATGGAAATTTTTTCTAGATGGTTTGGTCAATTCCCGTGATAAGAGAAAAGATAAAATAGCCTTATATCTTATCAATTTAGCACTGGAGACAAGTATTTTGTCTCTTATTTTATATGAATTTGGTCATATAGAGAATGCAAAAATGTTATGGGATATTCTAGAAATGAAATATTGTGAAAAGATTGCATTTGCTTATGAGGAAACTTATGAAGTTGATGGTGAACCTGTAGAAGATGTTGAACCCCACTCTGGTCAGTCGCATGTAGATAATGATGATCGTAATGAAGAAACTGTCGTTGAAGTAATGTATGATGAGGAGAACATGTCAAATGAAGATTGGTTGAAGATCAAGCATGAAATACAATATATTGATAATTTGCTAAATGTAAGAGGACACCTGCTTGAAATAATAAATGATGAGGAATCTACAAGATAGTGAATGTTGTAGAGGAAATTGAAAAACATGTGTTGGATGATGTTGTAGACAACGTCAATACTAAAACTGCAACAATAGAGTTGAGAGCATTAACATAAGTAGACAACAATGAAGAAGAGCACCCAAATGCAGTGCCAAAATATTTTGAAGAATATTTGAAGTTCCTTGAAGAATGGCTTGAAAATCCACAACTTACTGAAGACTGCATGGTCATTGAAGAATAAGACTGCATTACAGATACAAAAATTGAGTCAATTTATGATGAAAACACAATGGATATTAGAGAAGACGCTGAAATTGAAGATTTTTTTATGAAGTGGAGCCTTGAAGAAATCAAGTTCTATTATGAACTTATGTTGCAACAAATTGATGATCAAAATCTCAATGGTGAAGAACAAACAACAAAGAATGGTATGTGGCAGCAATTCACATACAAACAATTTTTCGAAGAAAAAGTTGAAGAGGAAAAGCATGGACATTCTGAAATAATTTTCATATTGATGACAAACACCAACAAGAGGATAAAGGATAAGAAGTTGAAACATGGATTTTTCAGCAAAAGAGGAAGACTTAAATTGAAAATGCATAGGGGGTTCAGAATCTGGAAAAGGAGGAAGAGAAAAACTCACTCATACATGGAGTTGAAACAAATTTTAGGTTTTTGTTTGAATTGTCCTTTGTAATGTTTGTAAGCCTAACTGAGACTAAGACCGACAGACATGTTATTTATTGACATTGTGTTAAATCCATTTCTCCATTAAGGGGGGGTGTTAAAGATTAATGTTGAAATACTATACTTAGGCAATTGTTAGAAGAGTTCTATTGTACGCTAGAATAGTGTTTGGGTGGTTTTCAGATCCACATATTAGGGGACTGTTAGGGGCTATCCTAACCTATAAATATGTATGTAATTTATCAAATTGAAGATATTGTGTGTGAGCACAGTCTCACTTATGGTGTGTGCCCTTGTGGCCTCACTGTGTGTTGTGTCATTTCTCTAGTTTTTAATTACACCATCCAAAACAAAAGCTAGTTTTAAGATTTCCCCATTGTATACCTAAGTGAAGGGCATGACCAAAGCACAATCCATATAGTTGATATGCATATGAACGCCCAACCTACCATTTTCTCACGTTACACACATAATAAAATAATAATATCATCAAGGATCAAGTTGCCATCCGTGGCCAAGGCGGTTTTGGCTGAAACGCCACACTCAAATTGTTGTTTATTCCAGCATTCCAGGTTGAGTTTCAAGAATTCAGCCTAATGACGACTCCACATCAACAGAATGAGCGAAAACCTAATCCTCTCAATAAATTTTCACTGACATAGCAGAAACATATGGTTTTGAAGTGGAAAGTTTATCTACAATGACAAAATCCATCCACGTTGGAACGTGCTTATAGAAGGGAGTACGCTAACGACGGAGCAAACAAAACTGCTTTTTAGGTTAAAAAATGGGCATGAATCCGGTCATATTTTCAAGGTAGCTTGAGTTTAGCACAATTAAAGTTCCATGCATTTCAAAAACTTTGCTCTAAGAGTTTTGCCCCATTTTAAACCAACCCAGATGCTTAGAAAATCGACTAGAGTTCTGGATTGACCAAATATTTAAAACCGCACCGCGGAGGATCTGCTGGAAAGGACACTCGGGAGGGAAGATTGCTCCCGAGTTATCCCACTCCCTTCTAAAAGCACAAGAAACGTAGAAGATATGGTTCCAATATCACCAACCATTTACCATACTCAAATAGCAATTGGTTTAGACTACCAAATCCCAGCGTTTTCTAAACATTCGATCTTTTGAAAATTTTAGTGAAATGACCATTTTTTTGTTGATTAATTGCATTTTTGAATTTTCATTCAAATGTGGAAACAGATTTTACTGAAATGACCATTTTTTGTTGATTAAATTGCATTTTTAAATGCATTAATTCAATACTCTGAAAAACTCTCAGTAAACTACATACTCAAACACTCGAATCTGGAGTGCCAACATTTTATAGCCAAATTTCAAACAAAATTGATCCAAAAATATGAGAAAAAAAAAAAAACGTTTAAACTACACAATCCCGTGAAAAATGTTAGTCTAAAACGGTTTTTTTCCCAATGCCGACCATGTAATATCACTCAACTCTGCAGAGGCTGACTCATCACACGCGGCTTCACCACAGTCAGATCTACTTTAACGCAGATTTTTTGTGTGTTTTGTATTGAGACAGAGCGATACCTGAAAGCTTTTTGTCTTCTCCTCTTATTCTCTGCATCTTCTTCGGCTTCGTTTTGTCTATATAATTAAAACTTTTCCTCAATTGAAAGCTCTGTGTAATACTACTTTTTATCACTCTTTCCTATGCAAAATCCGCTCTGTTTAGTTATATTTTTAGTGATCGATCACCCAACCAAGCGATTGTTCAGCATATCGGTTTTATAGAAGCAATACCCACTTTGTTTCTCAGAAGAATAAAAATTATATATCAGTAATGGCTGATTCTCTTCTATTTTCCTCAAATGTTTTTTCATCCACTGAATCTCCAAGCGCTGGTCATATGGGCCGCCAAACACCACCTGTGAGATGGAGCACCCGGAGCAGAAATGTTAGATTTCGGCGGTGTTTCAAGTTGAGAGCGATGCACCCGCAGAGGCGGTCATTTCAGCTCCCGGTCACATGGAATCAAAGAATTTGTATGAAACATGGAGATAAACCCCGCAGCGACTGCAAAGGATATAAAGAGGGCTTACAGAAAGCTGGCGCGGGAGTTTCATCCGGATAAGGCGACTTCTCCTGAGGCTAAAAACGAGAGCACCCAGATGTTTTTGAGGATACACAATGCGTATGTGATTCTTTTGGATCTACATGATCGCTCTCAATATGACCACCAGCTTGGTGTGGTAGAGTATGTATATCTTACGGTCAATTTGATGTGGTGGTTTGGCCATTAGCTTAAAAATAGATTATTATTATTATTATTATATGTAATTTAAAAAAAATATATTTAATATGTTTTAAATTTTAAGTATGTAATTTAAAAAAAAAAATTATGAAAAATTGTTTGAATAAATATTGTTTAAAATATTTTTGAAAAAATTATTTATTTTAATTTTAAGAAATTTATTGAAATTACATTTTAATCAATAACTTTTTTGTCATAATCATTTAAATTTGAGAACCCAACAATTTTTTGGTAAATTTCGAAAAAAATATCCCCTAAAATTTATCGTTTAGTAGAATCTTTAGCCTACAGCAGCAATTGTAAATAAGAATGAAAACATTACAAATACGATAATGGTTGGTTGACTATTAACTTAATTGTTTGGGAGCAGCATGAAAACATTTGAAAGAAATTACAATATCCTTATGTGAAAGATGAGCAAACCACAAGATCTCTCACATTTGTAAAGTTTGAACTTTGAACTTTTCTATGGAGAAATAGTATATTGGAATATCTTATTTTGAAAGGTTAAATTTCTTATATTTTTTTGGAAAATTAACAACTCAAAGTTTTTTTATATGAAAAACTTAAATTTACATGAATAATCTAACTTTGTTTAGATTGAAGGATCTAAGGGTCGTCCGAAAACATCCCATTAACTTTTATATGAATAAAAATTGAAACATAATCTATGAAAGGAAATAACTCTAAAATGTATTAACTTCAAAATCGGACTAGGCAATTTATTTTACTAATTATTAGTTTAAGTTATTACTCTTTGAAGCAATAAGAATATAGATACACTAAATGAAATTAAATAATAAGAGTGAAAGAAATTCACACTTAGTTATCCACAATTTGAAGTAAGTTCTTCATAAATGATTTTCATCCAATCCAATCTTTTAGTGTGCATACAAAAGCTCTAATCATCAACAAAAAAAATATCCATAATGTAGCCTCATAGCCTCATACATATGAAGATTTAATAATTCCCATACAATATTTGCTCTAATAAGAAAGGTGTTTTATTGTAGTTCATATAACAAGAACCATTACAAGTGAAACAAGGTTGCATGGCAACGCAGTCCCTGCCAAGTTAGTCGGGAAATACATGTTGAACAATGAAACTTAGTATAACTAAATGTAGAAGTACAATGGAAATACATAACACATATGCCATACCTTTGATATTTTGTAAAAACAATGGAAGTACAAGGGATATTAAAGGAATATTAAAGGATATTAAAGGAATATTTGAATTTATATAAAGTATATTTAACATTGTGAAGAAGATAAAAGAATAAACTATATTTTTTTATGCTAGTGAATGAAAAAACATGGAAATGATAAGAGCAAGTAATTTTGAATTGTAAATATTTCAATATACATGTCATGATATAAACAAGATTAAACAACCTAGCTTTTTTATTAATAATTTCAATTTTAACATTTTTTTAAATAATTCTACATTTTAAAATTTATAAAAAAATTGAATACTATTTATAAAAATATTAAACAACCTAACTTTTTTTATTAATAATTTCAATTTTAACATATTTTTAAATAATTTTATATTTTTAAATTTATAAAAAAATTCTATTTATAAAAGTGTTTACATGCATCTTTATCTTTTCCTAATAATATATCTTGTCCCAAGTGGACAACAAGATAATGTATTGGAACATAGGTAACGGCTATATTCAATGAAAAAAACCATAAATTAAAATAAAATAAAGAAAACGTATAATTAAAAAAAGAGAAGAAGAAGTCTTTATTCAAGTAAAATATTGCCATCGACGTGGGTGTGGGCGGAAGGCCCAATAAAGTAATGGTGTTTGCAGCTTCCTTCTCTAGTTCTATTGATTTGATTGTCATTTGTAAATATTTAATAAATATTAAAATTATATTAAGATACGATCGTGGAAACAGTAGAGCCAATGCACACAACTCGTTAGCAGAGTGGCTGGTTATTTGTTACCAATCACGACGGATGTTGAAGGCCATATATCAATAATTTATAATCAAACTAGAATTATTATTAATGTATTATATAAGACGGATTATAATTATACCCTGAATTAAATAATACATGTATTGTATTATTGGTTGAGTTGGGTGTTGTACACAATCGACGTGGGTGTGGGCGGAAGGCCCTAGTCTTCATTCATTAATTGCCATCGACGTGGAGAGCTGGGCAGGAGAGGACCGCTGGAAAGGAAAGAAACTCACCTGATAATAAGAAACTCACCTGATAACCTGATAATAAGAAACTGAGAACCTGATAATAAGGAGACTGAGAACCTGATAATAAGAAACTCACCTTTTATTGTTAAAGAAAAATTGAAGTGCAGTAAGAAGAATGGCACTGCACCCACATCAATAGGAACATTAGAAGTAAACTGCAGCAACTAACAAAAAATCAGCTTCATTCAAGGCAAAACACATATAACAAGACTAAGCAAATTAAAGACATGTATTGAATTGTGACAAGCAAATTGTGTAAATTGGTAGAAAAAAGTGTAGCAAGCTATCAGATGTGGATAACAATGACAACATACAAGAGAACTTTCAGGCTGCACGCAGAGAATTGCTGAATTATGCTCGGAAGGTTGAATCTCTCAATTAACTTAGAAAAAATACATACAGAGACCAAAAGCACTCCCATTAGATCAAAATGTGCTGATCAGATATCAAGAGAAACATTATCACAAATTGTAATTTGATTGTACAAAAAGAATTCAGTTTTGCATTTCAAAGATTTTGAGTTGGGAATCCTGGAAGCTCGAACACACAACTCCATGCTTATTAGACACTCATGTTCTCATGATGGCTTTGGAGGTCCACACCAGCCAATCTGGGGTTCAGTTCAATGAGAATATATATCCAATTGGCTGCCACAACCAAATGGCTGCTGTGAAAAAATGTATAAGTTCCATTCTCACATAAATCAGGATGTTACAATCTCAGGAAATGATGTAGTTTCCCATTCCAAGACTCGATATGCAAAGTTCAAACTGAAACATGGATCACCAATATTCTGTGATAAAAAAGGTACAAATGAGCAACTAAAGTGACATGAAATTATATATATATGGGTGCTTGTATGGCACAATATACAAAACAAGTAGAAGCAGAGAGATTGAAATCACTGATCCATGTGCCGAACCTTGATTCAATAATACCTCTGTTCCAGCACATGAAGAATACTTTTTCTACAGTAAAAATACCCTCGTTTGAATAACAGCCCTCTTTCAGTACCAGAATGACCAACAACAACCCATGTCAATTGTAGAGTTCTTTCTCCCCGAAATATCAATCATTCGAGCAATTCCCCCAAATTCTTATTTTGTTTGCTGTAATTACAATACAACGTTACAAGTCTCACCACAACATTCAAATCTGTACATGGGGCAGAAGTACAGCGGAAAGAAAAATACAATGACATACCATCTTAAAAAATATCTAATCCTGCGAACTGGGGCGGCTGAAGGTATCAAAGGCCTCAGTTCTGGTGCGAATGATACGATGAAAAAGCTCTCTGACCTGTTTCTCCAGGGGGTCCAGGTCGTCCCTCAAAGAAGCCCAGAGATGCATGATTTCCAGAACGAGTTCCCTCACCTCCTGATCCTGCTGTTCCGCCAACGAGAACTTTACTGTGTCTGCCAGATCAGAGAGACGGCGCACGCATGTAGCAATCTGGTGAATTTCCTTCAGCAACCCCACGGAGCTGGAGCTCCTACGGTCCCTCTTCCTCGACTCCTCCATGACCTTATCGTGAATTGAGAGAAGCGGGGCAGCCCAGACAAAATTCCGCGGCACAGAGAAATGGGTTTGGAGACCCCGGTCCTGGCAGGGGATCGCCCCCACGAGTGCCCACAGGGCAAACGAGAACGCATTGCTTCTGTACGGACTGTACCAGCAGGTAAGCTTCACCCATACTTACCCATGAGTCTCGAAATTAGCAATGCATGGAAACACGTGAAGGCAGCAATAAGACTTTAAACTTATAAACCAATCAAACTGTGACAAATATATATATATTTTTATTTTAAAATATATTAATATAAGTTTCCTAAGCTAAACATTATAATTTCTAAAAAATTTGAAAGTCAAACCTAAACTAATAGGCAGTCAACGATGAACTCATCGCTAATAGTCCCATGCCTTTGGCAGGGACTAATAAGACTCTTATTTATAGAGTTCTAGGCTCAACCACCTCATAAATTAAAAATATATATATTCTAGTGATAATGTTTGATGAGTCAAACAAATATTAAAATAATGTTACAATGTTGTTGAATTGATCATCAAATAATATATTTTCCTTCCATGAGAGGATCAAAGAGATAAAATGTAGGAAGGCTTATCCAACAAATAATAATAGAATAATCTTTAAGAGAGATGCACATTGGAGAATAACGCAAGGTAGTTGCAAAGTATTCAAAAATAGCAATCAATAACCTCCAACAAGTGCATCATTCAAGAATAGCATGAGACCTATCAAAATGTAATAAAATAGTCCCCAAATAGTGCAAATGGTCCACCAAGAGAAGGCACACCACTCTATAAATAGAAAAAGACCAAGTTCGTGGAATAAAAATTAGTATCCAAGAGAAAAATACTCCATGCAAATCTTGAACCATGTGAAGAATCTCTAAAAATGGCAAAGGCGCACCAGTTCCAAGTCTAATATCCATCATTAAGGTGAAAACATGGTGTGAACATGGCTTATTCAAAGGTGTAGGTGGACCTTCTAGTGGAGTGCGCCACCTAGAAGGGAATTCATTCCTCTTTCGTTCATCATCATGAGATTCATTATTGGAATTTGAACTAGCATGAAGGGAATCTTTACCTTGTACTCCAACCGCTGTGATCTTTCCTTCATCCCCTGAATTGGAACCAAGATCTTGTTGCATTGTAGCAACAATTTTTGTCTTCCCCTTTCCACTGAACAGTTTTGGCCTCTTCTCTAGATGCAGTTTCCAACAATGTTCATCATCATGATCGCTTTTCTTGCAATGAGTGCAAGATGGCTTTCCTCCTTTTCTCATCACTGTGGCGGTCTTCTTGTCCTTCCTTTTAAACTTCTTGAAAGATTTATGTGGGAGATTGGAAGGTTTCTTTTTGGGATCTTCTTGAACATGTTTTCCCCTATTCTCAAGGTGAGTGGCTTGCATACAAAATTCGTCAAGACTAGTGGGGTTAAACAAGAGCAAAGTATGACGAATATAACTGTGAAGTGCGCTAATATACTTCATTAAAGTTTCATAAGAATCCAAAGGAATGTTTAATGCAAGAGCTTTTTCCCTAAATTCTTCTGTGAAACTTTGTATAGTTTGACCTTTACTTTGCCTTAAAGTTTGTCATTCCCTCATTGCTTTATGTAAATAACCCAATGGATAAATTTGCTTCCTTATTGCTGATTTAAATTTCGACCATGAAGAAAGAATATTACCACACTTACTTCTATCTTGAAGCTTTCTCTCCCACCATACGAGAGCGGAGCCTTCCAACTGAAGAGAAGCCAGTTGCACTTTAACTTTCTCTTCATCAATATGTTGAACAAGGAAATATACTTCAACATGTTGGATCCAATTATCTAGCTTTTCAGGATTAACATCTCCATTAAACATAGGTAAAGCAAATTTTACATCAAGCTTTAATAATGGTTTCTTAAAAGAGGCTTTATGGCTAGAATGATGAGAATGATGAGAATGCTCAGAGAAAGAAGAACTAGAACTTGATGGTGAAGATGGACGCTCAGGAGGGTCTCCTCCAACCCCTTGGTTTATCGAAGCATCATCATCAACATGTGCTTCCTTTTTCTTCCCTTTCTTCTTCATCCTCTTCTCGTAATCTCCATACATTCGTTCGACCATTTCTGACATGCGATAAAAGACCATATGAAAGTTTTTCTCTTCTTCATCACGCTTGTCTTTTTCTGCCATTTTCTTCCTTCGAGACACACAGCCAACTTCAGGATTGAAAGTCTTAAGAGTTTCTTCACCTTACTTATGCTTGGCCTTAGTAAGCATTTAGACTCAACCATTCAAGTCAAAGACAACTGCTCTGATACCAACATGATCTGGGATCTTTTCATCGAGTGACTTATAAAGAATTGCATTAAATGAGCATAAATTAAAGTGCACCATTAAAGAAGGAAAAGCTCAATAATGAAGAGACATAAGCATCAGATCTGAACACAAAAACTTGATAATGGAGTTTGTCCCTAGTGGACTACGTCTTCGGGTCCTGCTCTCAAATGGGTAGGCTTTTTTATTAACTCAACAAAAGAATTTGGCAAAATACATAAGTATACCTCATTCTAAAATCAAGCTGCAGAAATATTGCTTAGATCAGAAAACATACAACACTATTGAATTCGTTGGGTCGAATTACCCAAAAATGACTTTCTTCGTGCCTCGATCTGACTTTGGCACTCCCAGGCCCAAGAGGAATTTCCTCTCAGTTTTCGTGCCCCTACAACTTGCAATAAATGTTGATGTACCCTATCTTGAAAAGCATGCTCGACCATACACATGCACGCCTCCTACCCTGGGCTTGGGTGGATGCAACTTTTAAGTAAATAAATCGACATTCATTACAATGAAGGGTCGTTGGCCCATTGGTTATGGCGTGAGTATTAAAGCGTTAAGGAGGGAGGAGGTCCCAGGGTCAAACCCATGGGCCTCCCCCTTTTGGCTTTATTGTTGTAACAACATATATATATATATATATATATATAACCAAAGTTTTCTCTGGTAGTTTGGCAATTCTTCTAGCCAAGGTTCTAGCTGATAGTTGTGGCTGGATTTGGCATGGTCCCGCCAGATTTGGCAGACTTGCCAATCCTATTTTTTTTTTCAAATTTTTGGTTACGGGTTGTCATTGGGTATTTTCCCACTGCCATGTGGCAGCCCATGACTGGGCCACATGGTAGCCTCTGATTTGACCATGTCATCCACTACACCGCCCACCTATCATGTCAGCACCACGTCATTGTACAGACGCCACGTCAACTTCCAACTCATCATGCCACGTCGGTGCCATGTCATTGTACGGACCGTATGGACTACCATGTGGAAAAATCCTACTGGTCCACGAATTGGTCCAGAAGTGCCAAATATGGGTGACACGTGGCAGCCTCTAGTGGTGCCACATCACCATGTTGATGTCATGTCGACATCAACATGACATATGTCACCTCTTTCTCATGCCATGTGTGTTGTATGGATGTTGACATCATCCATACTGGTGCTGAAATCAACAGTACGGATGCTGACTCATCCCCCTGCTAACTGGGCTAGGTTGACCAAACTTTGACCATGAATATCTTTCGATCCATAACTCTGTTTGACGAGTCATTTGCGCCATTAGAAATCTTGCGACACGCTCTTCATGATAATGTAATTTTCACTAAGTTTTGATAACTTTGAATTTTTTCCCTTTCTCTGTCTGCTGAGGCCATTCTGAGCGTCTTGAGTTGTTCTTAGTCTTCTCTGGATCCTTTTTGGATCAATAATAAATACCAGGACAACAACCCATCAACATAAACTTACACAATTTTTTAACTTCAGACATCTTTATACTGCTTCTTCCCAGCTTTTATAAGGACGTTGATAACTCCCGGTGTAAAATCCTAAAGGCTGGAGGAGGATTCTCGAGACTTGACGGGGCAAGAGGGGAGCTTATCTAACAATAACAAAATACTCTGTCGATTTTTAGTCTCAGTGGAGGCCTTTTTCTTCCTTAAACCACGAATACAGCTGAAATTTCTTCAGATGAAGTCTTCTTCTAAGGTTGTGGATTTATATTTAGTTGTTTGAATCCGTTGATTGGATCTATATTATCG
>CBVK0102015466.1:0-11572 GCA_900067695.1 Picea abies | reverse complement strand
ATAGATGGTAGTGTCATACCGCTACATGCCCATGGACCTAATAAGCCGACTCATGATGAGACCACCCATCCACCAACTAGACCTTCAATTTTATTTTATCTTACGGGTCCCCTTTTCTTATTGAGAAGCCTTTTATTGCTTTCTCGGGAATCCTTGGGCAAAGCATCTCAAAGGTTTTATTTTGGCTTTTAACTCTTGCCAGCGACTTTTACCCTCTAGGCCTTTATCCCTTCCTAGTGTGGCAAACCCAATGCCTAAACCAAGGCAGGGGAAAATGAGAGGGATAATGATGAAAAATGGTAAGTATGGAAGGAATGGACGATGACCTTTCATAGACTCACCTAGTGGCCACTGGCAACTCATCCTAAAGGGAAGAAACTTACTAGGGCATTCTGTCACTCCCCCCCAGGTATGAACAAGTTAAAGAGCATAATTTCCAAGCAAACATTATGAAATAAAGGAGAGGTCAATGCAACACATTCAAATGCTTAAAAAATTAGAGTGACATATAGCATGATACACAGACTCATTACCTCATGGAGCAAGACCTCCTGCTACTTCAGGACCCGATAGGTGGGATGGATGCTGCTGCTGTTGATAGATGGGATGCACTGGAGAAAAGATGGGCCCTTCGGGGCCAAGCTCAAGTCGTATGGTTCTCGGTACTCCATGTCTAGGACCTGTGGGCCTCGAGACATAATCTCCTTAGTTATCCCTAGGATAGGGGATAACAGTCTTCAAGGATATGGGAGCTGTGGGTCACCAATTTTCCCTTTAGAGGATGCGTTGGGCTTAAAACAAGGAGGGACGACCTACCTTAAGAGCAAATCACCCACAAAACAAGGAAATGGAGCCAAGGGAGATGATATAAGTAAAGGAGAGGCTCATTTGGATAGACATGAGCGGGATTAAGGAGGATTTCTTTCTTTGACTTGGAGGCGACTGCCTCAAGCATTCTAGAGGGTTGTTTAACCCTTTTGTTGTTGAGTTTCGGTGGGCTAGCCCTCACCCTAGCTTAGTCTTGTTACCATTGCATCAGAGCTCATTTCTTGGAGATTTAGTGGATTCTCTTGGAGGGTTAGCCGATCTCTATTGGACAGGCCGACGGGTCCTTACCCTTGACTGAAGCTTCCGCAGAGGTTGGAGAAGCTAAGAAGAGGGGTCGAGATCCACATTGTTGTTGAAGGAGCCACACAGAGGGTGTCAAACTGTTGTATTTGACCAAGGAGTTGGCTACAGGAGATTTGGAGGGTTCAAGTCGAGGTTCCACAGAGGTTGTTCATGCAGTTGCTAGAAGGGTGAATTATTTTGGGGAAGCCGATTGAAGCTACAGGTCTGTCTCTGTGATGAAAATCAGTCAAGTCTCAGGTTTTGTTTAGTAGAAACTAGCTGCTACAGTAGTGATCAATTGTGGAACTATATGGATTTTTGACAACCTCTCAAGGGTTTACTGTTGGTGTTGATAGAAAACTAGATACTGAGTTTCTGTTGATATTACTATGCTACAAACTGAAGTTACTTTGAGGTTTTACTACTGGTGGTAATTGTAAACTGAGAATTGGATATTGTTTTTCGTTGCTACCATTGGATACTGTATGGTACATTTTTTTTCTACTATTACTGTGCATTAGTATTTATCTTGTTTATAACTTGGTTGGGTATAATTACTCATTGTTTATGTTAGAGATATGGTGTGGAACTTGCACAAATAACCTGTCTCTCAGTTGATTTAATCCCCTACAAACCTTGTTGGCTATTTTTTCACCTTCAGGAGCCTGTTGAAGGTAAGAGAGGCATTGGCTAGTATGGCCTCGAGTGATTCATGGTAGGTTCTAAAAGACAGGGCTACATCTGCATCTGAGAGAAATGAATTTCAGGAGGTGGAGGACACAGTTCTTGATGGTCATTTTTGGTGACAGGTTTGGTATATTTTACAGTTCACCAAACCCATTTACAGTATGATTCGGTTTGCAGATACAGATCAACCAGTGATTGGAGAGGTGTATGAGTAGATGGACAACATGCTAGGCCAAATCAAAGACATTGTTCATCCAAGGGGTGCGATCTTGTATGATCATATCCATAAACATGTGGTCAAAAGGTGGGATAATTTGAATGTTCCACTCCATGCCCTAGCATATGTCCTTACCCCAAATCATCTTGGTTGGCCCAACCAACACCTAGGGGTGGGGTTAGGAGAAAACCACACATAGATCCAGAGGTGCAAAATGGATATATGCTTGCATTGGACAAGTTGGTACCCGATGAAGAGGAGTGTGTTCAAGTATGAAGCTAATTGAGCACATATATCAGTGAGCATGGAGTCTTTGGTAACTTGCATACAACCAAAGATCGAGACAGGTTGGGTTCTATCGAATGGTGGAACATGTATGGCTCCTCTACCACGCATTTTCATAAATTGGCAGTGAAGGTACTTTCTCAGGTGGTTAACACCTCTTTTGTAGAGAGGTGTTGGAGCTTCATCCATAGTGTAAAGAGAAACAACTTGAATGCAGACCGAGCATAAAGCTTGGTTTATGTGCATTACAACTTGAGGTTGTTGTCCCATTATTGTGATGCAGGGGGGAATAGTTTTTCTAAAAGAGATGTGACTTGGGACAACAATCCAGAGGAGACTAATTTGGAGGATGGAGCCATGGTTTTAGAGCGCTTGGAAGCGGAACTTTTTGGTGATCATGATGGTGATCATATTCTTGGAGGAGACATGCCACCCCCATCCACTAGAAGCATTCTAGATGCATCAATTTTTCCTTTATCTTCACAACATCCATTGTCACGTCGGGGCCCTTCAACTGCTGGTCGCGTTCCACAAACACTTCCACCTACTCCTACTCCTCTTCTTCAAACTCAAAGAGCACGGGACAAGAAACTGGAAGTTTCTCATGCCAAGAGGAAAACTTAGAGCATAGTACTTAGTACTTGCTAATATATACTAGATCTCATTTTCTGTTCCCTGTTTAGAAGTAATCTCCAGAACTTAGTACTTTGTCTTGACTCTTTATTATGGCTTATTTTGTAAACAATGAAGTTATGAACATTATATGACAGTTTACCTTTGAAGTTTGAAGTTTGAAATTTGAACTATTGATTGATTGTTACAACTCTTTGGTAATGAATATGATGCTCTAGGGTCTATTTCATTTTGTGGTTGATGTTGTCTGGTACAATCTGTTGATGACAAATGTTTATGATTGATGTTATATGTGTACTAAATGGTTGATGATTTAATGATCATCACTAATCCAATAGTTAAATGATCTTATATTTGTGTTTTCATGTTTTTTGCAATTGATTCGACATTCTGCATGTTTTTTTATATATATGCATCAATATATATATATTTTTATGTATTATATAAAAAACTCTCCTGAAACGCTCCCGCTCCTGGATATTTTTGAAAATTGTGCTTCCCGCTCCCGCTTCCACTCCCCGCTCCCAACAGCCTTGGGTTGGACATAAGTGAAATTGTAGACATCTTTGCAATATTATGGATTGTGCACTTCTTGGATGCTTTCGTTCATTGATATCTAGATTTTCATTGTGATTTGTTTGGGCAATCTTGACAAGATGTCATTATGCACGTCTTCTTCGAGCTTTTACTTTGCTTCTTGTTAAGTTGACATATGATATAACTTATAATGATTGTTTCTAAAATCTCTATGGCCTATTCCAAGGATCTCTTGGTTGAAAATGAGGTGCTTCTAACCTCAGTTAATTCTTTGCATTCATAATCAGTTTGTCATAAAAGTAACCTTAATAGCTATATCACTTAGTTAATATTAGGACAGGAAATAAAGGATCAGGTAGAGTCAACATGGGTGCTTCCTCAACTTGCCTTTACTAACCAATCTACCAAACATAGTGGCTTAGGATAGGGCTTCAACATTGGACTTTCGTGTGAGCTCCTATTGATATTTTTTGATAGAAATGTTCTGGTTACTGAGAAATTTTTTGGATTTTGTTTATTGACTTCTAAGTTCTATGATATGGTGACCTCTTGTATAAATGTAGACAAATGAAATTGTATGCACACATCAAGTCTTAGAGTGATATCATAAGTGCACATGAAGAAAAGACTAAGTATTTTCAATTTTGCAGTCTTATTGGTTTTTATTGTTTTGTCAGCATCGTGGTGAAAGGCGTGGACTTGGAGGAATATTCTTTGACGACCTTAATGAGAATGATCAAGAGATGTTACTCGCCTTTTCAACAGGTGAGTGTGATGTCTTGTTATTTGGGATGCATCATGGAAGAATAGAATAGAGTTGAATTTAATTTTACCAAAATGTCCATGAGCCCAACTGGCCTATGGGATGAAACAACTTGCATCTCGTTGCAGCATTTTCTTCTACAAATGACAAGGAAAAAAAATAAATTCATGGAAGAAGCAATATCCTATAAGTAGATATTGGGAAGTGTTGCATTACTCATCTTGATTTGACCCCCAAAGGTAGGTCACCTACTCTGGCTGAGTTGTCTCTCAACATGTCTCTATGTGTGCCATCCCTGCCACTCTCTTTTCCGCATCCTTTTCATGGTTCCCCTTGGAACGTTGCTTTCCAACCGCTGTTTACTAATGCCAATCCATTCCCAATGTAGCTACATGTCTCACAGTTAAAAAAGAAGTGTTGCTTGGTCTCCACCCCTTCTTTGTCATATCCCTGGCATGTCCTACTCTCCCATTCCTTATTGGTTTCTTTCCCTCTTCCTATCATACATCTTAGCCTATGTGAGCTAGTTCTTATTTGATCCAATACCTGTTTTTCTCTCCAAAGGATGTCTTTCCTGTAGCATCCTTGTAAGTGGTTTTTCTGTGCTTTCTTTGTTAGAAACCCATGAGTTGAGTGCTTCCTAGGAAATTTCAGCACTTTTTTGCAATGCAGATTTCAACCCTACTTACTTGGGGTTTCTTGGGTTTGTTTCATAATGAACTTTCGGCCTTAGGCGGAATCTGATTTATCACTTACAACAGCATATAAATCATTTCTCCATCAATCAATCAATTAGGCAGCTCAAGGAAACAAACAACGTATCATATACAAGCTTGGGAGATGATTTCCAGCCCTTAAAGCACATCTCCAAGTACAAACAAGATCTGAATTTAATCTTATTACATTAGATTTGTACCAGATGCAAATCTGCCCTGTTTGCTTCTCTTTACTTGCCAATTTACCTACAAGTAAATCTGCCTATTGTTGTATAAAATCAACATGGCATAACTATTCAAATTTCAAATCATCACAAGAAATAAGCTGTAAATCAGATCTGCAAGTATAGAAATTTAGGACAGCAATGCACATTTCATATTAACATAACAATGAGGTACAAATACATAGCAACAGCATGTGATAAGCTGGTGCATACAGTCCGCTAGCTTATCACAAGCTAGGACTACTCCACAATGCTTTCCAAGCCTAGCTAGGGTAGCCACAACAAGCTAGCATCACATCAACTATCAAACCCTAACCTTCAACTCCTTCAATTTGGGAATACCTCCTAACCAAAGCTGGCCACTCCATCGCTTGCATCACACAAGTGTACCTCCAATTACATCATCACATGACATGACAACTACTTGCCCATGTAAGGCATCTCACCAAGCTCCATCAAGCATGGAATCACATCAAGCTCCAATTTCTTCAAGCAAAGAATCTCACCATGCTCCAGGTCTCCACACTAGCACTCTTGTTTTCCTTAGGGATTATTTTATCACACAAGTTCAGGGTTTACTAGACAACTTTAGTGCTAGTCAAGTCTTCATTTCCATCCTAGGGTTTGAGTCCTCAAACTCTAGGTCCTTAACTCTTGCATCAACATAACCACCAAGAACTACATGGAACATCAAGAGTACAAGACACAAGTCTTCTTCCAAGCAAGGTATCACACCAAGCTCAAGACTTCTCTCATCAAGCAAGGCTACTCTTATAGCACTCCATGATATCTCCCTAACCTCTATGCTTCACACAAGAATAGGGTTGTAATATCACCCAAAGCACTAGCTCTTTTCTTCATGTTTTGTTTAGGGTTGGAACCCTAGCGCTGCCTTATCTTGCTTCACAATAAGAGCCATGACATCTAGAAAACAATACAAAGTATGAGTAGCTCAAGCCAACAAACAAAGCTTGTATTCATGGTATCAACTCCATTGATGCCGATGTTCTTCTCTAGGATAAGCACAAACCCTTACATCCTCTTGAAACACACAAGCAAGGACTCAAAGAACATCTTCAAGCACTAGCATCCATTTTCGTGTCTCCTCAAGGGTTTACATCACAAAACCTAGGTATTGCACCCTACAAGACTTCTCCAAGACAATTACAAAGATAGAATAATGAGTATATTTGTGGTAAGTAATGACAAATGCTCTCTCCTCCCTTTATATAATAATAATAATAATCTATTTTTAAGGTCATGGCCAAGCCAGACACCAAATTGGTGTATGAGATCCCCTTGTTTGTGGGACAAGGGACCCCCCCTCCATGCAACGATTTGATTGCTAAAGTCTATGGAGGGAGGCCAATATAAAACATGGAATAGGTCCACACAAGTAACCCTAGAGCTAAGTCAACAAGGGAACCCTACATGGAGCACTCTACAATACACAGATGAGAAGTGTCACACTGGGATATGACTGTGGGGTCCAACTTCGTCCTCTTCTCTGAAGGGACGTGATAGTAACATATGCTTCCCCAGATGCGAAAGTGACTCACACTCAGCCTGGTACCTGTAAATACCTCCTCAAGTGTCAACTTCCCCAAAATTGTGTGGGGACTCCTATTTTGAATATAAACAACAATGCGACTAGCCTCTGCCCATAAAAACAATGGCAAACCCTGATCATGTATCATCGCTCGTGCTGCTCTGACTATGGTCTTGTTCTTTCTCTCGGCCATTCCATTCTGTTGAGGATTGTAAGGAACGATGAGTTCCTTCTTGATCCCTGCTGCTGTGCAATAATCCACAAACTCCTTGGAGGTGTACTCACCCCCGTTGTCAGATCTCAAGACCTAAATCTTCCTGCCAGTCTGGTTCTCAACTAGAGCCTTGAACTCCTGAAAATTGTCGAAGACTTCATCCTTAGCCTTCTAGAAGTATATCTAGGTCTTCCTGGAGTAGTCATCAATGAATAGAACAAAGTATTTGAAGCCACTCACTGACTCCACGCTCATCGGACCACATACGTCAGAATTATCAAGTCCAATACTCCCTTGGACCTGTGCTTGCTCGGTGGAAATAGTCTCCAGGTATATTTACCCATTGCACAACCCTTGCAAGGGTCATGCCTCTCTGCTATGAACTTAGGCAATCCAGTGACTGCCTGTATCAAGCGTCCCAACGCACCAAAGTGTAAGTGCGCCATCCTCCTGTGCCACAACTCACCGATACCTATGGTTGTACTGACCAATGCTCTCCTTAGCTGAAGTTGTAGTTTGTACACCTTCTCTTCTCGAACCCCAATCATCCTATTCATCTTCTCGCTTGACCCTGCTGGCTTGATGAACACCCTTCCCTTACGGAAGCTGACCTCATACCCTTTATCAGAGACCGAGATGAGGTTCTTAGTCAACCCTGTAACATATAGTATGTCAACAAACCTGAGTGCTTTACTCGACTCCCTCTAAAACGAGACTGTGCCAACCCCTTGCGCCTTGTAGTGCCTGTCATCCCCGAGCTCTATAACTAGATTCACACCTCCCTCCTGTAGCCTAGTAAAAATCTCCTTGCGTCCTGTCATATGACAAGATGCTCTGCTGTCCACAAACCACATGTCTTTGATTGTTGCGCTAGACATACAAGCTATGAAGCAACAATCCTCCTCGAAGCTTTTGGCAAACTCTTCCACTGCTGCAAAGGCTGCCATTTGCGGTTGTTTCTTCTTTTTTTTCTATGGACACTATGAGGCAAAGTGTCCCATCTTTTGACATTGCAAACATTTGACTTTAGAAAAGTCAACGTTCTTCTTCTTCCCACCTTTATTTTTCTTGCCCTTGTCTTTGCTTGGAGGAGCCAAGCCTTCTTCATCCATGATCTGTGGTGAAGATGATGACCCTGATTGACCAAGTCTGATCTCTTCCTACACAAAATCATCCCATAAGCGTTGCGATTCAGGTAACTTCTCCCGACTTATCACTCCACGGACAAAGACATCCCATGACTTTGAAAAACCATCCAATGCAATACGCACCAACTCAGAGTCCTTAGTTTTTTTGCCAACTGTTGCAAGTTCATCTCTGATCTGAGTTATTTTGGTAAGATAAGGAATCACACCCTCACCTTTGGCCATCTTGGTCCCACGCAACTGCTTGTGTAGAGCCATCACCCTGTTTTCATTTTTGTTTTGGTATAGGTCACTCGGGGCCTTCCACATGTCTTTTGCGGTAGTCTTTCTTGAAAGATGCAGGACCACATGATCCTTTATCCCATCAAGAATCAAGCTCTTTGCTTTTGCCTCACCCTTCTTCCAGATGGCTAGTTGGGCTGCATCTGGAGGAGCAACTGTAGTCTTTGGTGTATTTTCAAGGACCTCATTGACCTCCAACACCATAGTCATCCTTTTTTTCCAGGTAGGGTAATTCTGAGCCCCCTGAAGCCTATCCTCAACCCTCATACTCATGGCCATTTCTGAAAATGATTGTGTTGCAATATACCCTTATGTTTTACAGATCTGAACTCTTCTAATGCAGATTTATGTTTTTCCTTTGCAGATCTACACTTCTATGTTGCGATCTGAACTTCTGTGCTATAGATTTGAACTTCTGTGCTGCAGATCTGAACTTTCTGTTGCAGATCTGAATGTAATGTTGCTTCTTCAACAATCCTTCTTTGATACCATGTGAAATTTCTCTAAACCCAGTTCACTAAACCGATTAAATTTTCTGTTAACTGATTATGCCAGGTTTTCTTCACAAATAAATAATACACAACATAAAAGAATAACCAGGAACTTATCAGTAAAAGATAACAACAATCACATCACATCTATGCAAGTAATTTTTGGATAATTCATCCCTGGAAAAACCCCGGAGGGAAAAACAGTGCAACACATTTGGATTTTATTATTATTGAGCAGGAAGATATAGAGATCTCTTACAATAAAATTGGCCTAGCCAAATGCCAAACCTCCTCAACAAATGTATGACCCCTTTCTGCAAATCCTCCTGAGCCAAATCGTGCCGGAAGACATCCCTGCGTGAGCCTCTGCGTAATTGTACGATTGTCTGCGTGGGTTCTGTGTCACCTAGTACGATGACTCTCAGATTTGTAGGAAAAAACCTTTGCAATTTTGAAGATGTGTGCCAATCTCAGTGTAGAAGCCTCCTTTGTTTCCCTGCAAACTCTCTCTCCAAATCCTCAAGCAATTCTCCTCTTTCTCTCTTCAAAAAATCGCCCCTCTTGTGCATAATGCGCCCCTCACCAAGTCGATCTACTTTTTACTCAATGAGCAAGTGAGAAACCCTATCTCCAAAAGGATGGAGGGCCAAGATTGATCCTCACACACCTTATGAGATCAATGGTCAAGAATCAAGATTAAAAGACCACAACTTAAATTATTTCTCACTTTAACTTTATAAAAAGTACTCATTAAGTCAACATTAAAATATAATCTATTTAATGTACTTTTTCTTAAGTACAACTTTAAGAAAAAGATTAACCCATCAACTTGGCTAAGTTTCATTGTCCTCCTCCATGCTAGGACGCCATGCATGGTGAAGACTTTCCTTGCTATCCAATCTCAACATAAAGACGTAAATCCTTTTTCATCAATATGCTTTGAGGACAAAGCATTTCTAAAGAGGAAGGCAATGCTATGAACATATATATATATATATATATATAATAATAATAATAATAATTAATTAATAAAAAGACATTATAATGAAAATATGTGTCTTATCGAAAAGATATGGCTATGAATGAAAGGGAACTCCGCTTAGGTATATATAACGGGGCCCTTAGTTGTAATCTCATATCTTAGTCATACTCTTATACATTATTATTCTATATATATTATTATCCTAAATGGATTTCTTTATATTCCAAGTATTTTGGATATTTCCGTAAGTGAACTGGGTTGGTTCACCACAAAATGCTTGGATGCATCTAAAATGGAACCATCTTGATTGAATCTTGCTAAATCTTAACCCTCTAGTTGTGCAAGCAATGTAGGGGTTAACAAGTACCAATATTGCTTCTTTGCTCTGTCTGTTTTTGAGCATCAATATGCTCTTTGTCAAATTTATCCCTCACCTTTGTATGTTTGGTATGTGCACAAGCATCAACACCCTTTACCTATTCATGCACAATGTGACCCTTGACTCCTGTGTAAGAGCCCTTGTAGGATTTTCCCTTATCACATAAGTTACACATCCATTGTCATGAAGCCCCACCACCCATTTGCCTGAACATTCTAACATACTTCCAAAAATGATAGTATTCTTGTTGCTTGCTTGAGGAATTGTAGGGGCTTTAAAAATGACACTTTGAGAAGCCATGAATGTTGCATAAACAATAAATAAATTTGTTCACCAAATATAAGACTGCCCACACCCTTTTTTGTTGTTGCCCACAATTGTACTCTTGCTAGAAATGGACCAAAGCTTGCTCCCAATCAAGGTTGCTAAAGTGCGTGAGCGGGAATAGAAGCACCATTTCCCAAAAAACCTTGGAAGCAGAGCATTCTGGGAGTGTTTTTTTATATAATATATATTTTTCATATTATAATGCATTTATATTTAAAAAATGCAGAATGCCAACATAATATATACAAATTTACATATTTGTACTATTTGTAGATAAGATAAGATAGGATCAGATAATTCTATTAATGTCCAACAAATGACCACAACTAGGTCAATGAGACTACTAAATACAAAAGTATCAATACATTGTGGGAGTGCAATGACCACTCCTATAAAAACCAAAGATAGATCTAATCTAAGATGTACATTATAAACTCTCTAGACATGGAGAAATAAGTGCTACTGGAAGAGCTAGATATATACAAGAATTGCTAAGGGTTTAAAAGATAAAAACAAGACTCCTTGGGGGGGAATGCTCGGAGGAGGGAAAGGGCAGGTTCCTTGTATCTACCCTCCGAAGAAGAGGAGATCTTGCTACTTTATTATGAAGTTAGAAACGTCATCCATGGTAGATTAATGATTAATCATTCAAGCATCGACCATTCATCAATTACAAACATGCAAATTCTTAAACCATATAGGAAGTAGACTCGTGATTTATGGAATCAAATAGGCTATCCACCAACTATCAACATGACGAAAGAGTTATGTTTACAAAATAGGACACTTACATAACATAAGTTTTGAAATGCTAATTTAATTGAAATATGAAGACCAAAAGGTCAAAAACACAAAATTTAAAAAAGGGCCTTTTTCTTCATTTTCGCGAGAACACAAGGGGAGCATGGAAGGAGTGTGAGGGTGGAAGGGAGCGCCTAGGGAGTGTGGTTCTGGGAAAATGGTAGTGAGCATGCCAAAAGTGTTGAGATTTGGGTACCTTGGAAAGTGGTACCCATGTGCTTATGAGTCTC
>CBVK0102015462.1:0-11190 GCA_900067695.1 Picea abies | reverse complement strand
AGGGGCACATCCATAGGGATGTCCATATCTCTGGCTCACTGCATTACACAGAAGAACTAGATCTTCACACGTTCACCTGTGCTCGTCCACAGGCACATTCACTCTACAAATCTTCTTTCCCACTGTCTCACACAGGAGAATCATCTGGAGTTTCTCGTCAACTCTGTTGCTCAAAAGAAGCTAATACATCATCTTCATTTCTGTTCACATGACGATGCACCTAGCACTTTGGGATTTCACACGTTCACCTTGTGCTCAGCCACAGGCACGTCTAACTCAACAGATCATCTTTCCCACTCGATAATCATCTAGAGTTCTTCTCAAGTCTCTGAATGGAGGAGGTCATCTCTACGTTCCACCTTTGTCTCAAGTAGGAATCACGTACCCTTCTTAGGGGCTTTCTCTCAGGTTTGTAAGCTGAGAGAAAGACTCAAATAGCTGCAATGATCCACATCTCACAGGTTTGTAAGCTGGAGAATGTCTCACATAGCTGCAATCATCAACACTTTTAGGGGGTCGGATCTGCCTCTTAGGTCCCGCGGCCTCTTCTTTGGGCCGACGTCTTGTTGTGTGGAGGTCGCGGCCTCTCCTTCTGGCTGTCGCATGGTGTATTGAGGTCCCTGTGGGGGATTTCAACTTGCTGTCCATTTTTTCTGAGTTGAGGTTTTGTTGTCCTGCTTGAGGAGGGTCTGCTAACTTGCTGTCCATTTTTTCTGAGTTGAGGGTTTGTTGTCCTGCTTGTGGAGGGTCTGTTATCTTGCTGTCCGGTTCATTCTTGTGCCCTATTATTATTTATGTGGAGGGTTCTATCTTTTGAGGGTTATCTACTTGGAGGTCTGTGGTGTTATTGTTGTTTTATCTTATGTACAGCACTCTTTTGGGGGTCTATATCTTTGGCAGAACTGTCCCACAGTTCACATTGACAGAGATCAAACCCTGGAGGTTTGATCCATGAACCTAAACTATTTCTGAGCATATTTTCAGAGGCATACATCCACACATGTGACAGGTACATCTATCATTGATCAGGAGGTAAGCTATAAGTTTATTTTTGTACTCAGAAATCTTGTTTGTTTCCAGATCTGTTTATATCTCTTCTTCTATATGCTGATCTAGTAAACAGAAAAAAATTTAAGAGCTTTTGTTTTTCATTTTTCCCTAATTCTAACACAAACACATTTGGAAGAGGAGGTCCATGTGCTACAACTGCATGATGTTATTCTGAAATTCCAATCTCTACGCTCAAAGTATACATCATTTGATACTAGAACAAGCACCATGAGAAAGAAGCAAATAACAGCAGACCTGATTGACATGAAAGGGATTCTACCTTCTCAAGCCAAGTGGATTTTCCAATCTACGTTCAAACAATAAATTTCACGTCTTTGACAAATATTGGGGACAATTTCTTCCTAAGCATGAACGAAACGATGAGTACTCAATATATATTTTTTCTAAGGATAAAATATTAATGTATTTTTATTTTGCATCATGTACAAGCATTTTTACAGTTCCACATCACCCTTATGAAGCATGTTTACAGTTCCACATCACCCTTATGAATTCCACAAGGTGCATTCTACAGCCCGGGTGGGGGCGACAGTGCATCATCAACACTTCATTTATGTGCGTGCCCGTGTATGTAACGGTGCATAGGGTTCACTGAATATGGACTCTGGATCCGATATGCACCTCAAGGCAGTGAAACTCGAGAATGCAAGTCTCGAGTTACACAATTGGGCCTTGAAACAATGCAGGTCTCATGTTACACAAATGTCTGATGTATCAATATTGGGTAATATGTAACCTTAAACTTTGCTAACTCGTGGTCCATATCAGACCTGGGTTTAGATGAATAGTATTAACACTTATCACGATACCTGTCTGCACATGTTTTGCACTACATGTATTCCCGATATATCAAACACTCGCTGCAAATGCAATTCCTTTTTTCTTGTTATGAGAGTTAATCACATTGAAGATGTGCCTCGATCACAATGATAATATGGCCCCACTACTGATAGCCGTATAATTTTCCAATTAAACAAAATTCTCCCTTTCTAACGAATGCATTTCCGAAGTTTGCTCAAATTTGATGGTAATAAAAACCCTGGACCCTAAACCATCATATGTTTTCCCGGTAATTTAATGATAAAACACAAGTTGAATTGAGCCTTTTTCTCATTATTTCAGAAAATAATATGGCACATTATACTAGTATGGCTTTCTTTGACTACATTTCCCATTTCCTTCTTGAATCCACAGAACCTAAGCCATGCTATGGTGTGTACCCCTATAATAAACTCATTTCTTATGCAATACAAAGTCAGATGATTACTTACTCTTGTCGTTCTGGTCTGTATGAATATGCTCCGCCATGGCTATCTGCTTGAGTCTTATTCTTATTCAACGCTGCTTCTCCTCTGTCTCTGAAATAGCAAATAGTTGGTACCTTTGGAACTTCTTCACAACTATATGACATATCCATTGACGTCTGTCGACGGCGCGGAGAATTTATACGCCGATGAAACTTCTGTTTATATAATTCCGAGGAAATCCAAAATCATATTATATTCTCGGTTGACATTGAATGGAGAAGTGCCTTCGCATCTTCGATAATGATGATAGGTATATAATTTATGGAAGTGCATTTTTTAAAAATAATCAATTTATTGGTTTTTCTCAATATTTGATAGGTCTGGATTAAAATATATTTCAATAATTATTTTTTTTTTAATATGCTATTTGATATATCTCTCCTTTATACTATACTATACAATCATAATTAACTAATAATATAATATAATCAATTAATTAATTTCAAGTATCTATGTAGGCTTGTATTCTTTTATCGTTAAGAATTATTAACAAAAAACTGTTTTCAAAGTATAAATATGATAAGAATTTAGTATAGAATTGAGTAGATATCCACTGTGATTCAAGTTACATGCATGGAAAAACAATGCCCATTGGATTTTGTCCACTTTTGAATTAATCCAGTTTATTGAAAATTCATCAAAAATTTGATGAGGGTTCTCGATCGGTGGGAATTCTATTGTCATATTCTAGCAATAAAAGGGCAATTTGTTACAAGATTAAAGGTCGACCTCCTCAATTCATTGTTGTCACATTATGTCATTTTTAGAAGATAAATAAAAACTCAAAAAATTGTATTACCAAAAACAATTCATAATCATGAGTGTTTTCTCCTAGCAATGCATAGCTACGTGTTTTCTCCTAGCAATACATAGCTACTTTTTACAAATGATATTAAACTATGTCTACATTTAAATAACTAATTATGGATTTATTTAATGAAGCCACATCCCAATGTGATTGATTTTCAAAACATGGTGCAAATGTCTCTAGCTACAAAGGGAAGATTTCACTTCCTCATTTCTACCCCTTCTCACTTTATAGTGCCTAATTTCAATGTAATTTCAATGCAACTGGGCATTCAAGCTTGTAGGAGATTGAATCGACATTACTTGTTTTTCTTTATCCGTTGGAGCTACATAAATGGGGTCCCTTTCTTGATATGAATAATCAAATTCATGTCTCCTTTTGCTTGTCAAATGAGTCTTTGTACATTGACATTCTTGGGGGAGATTAGCTTCCTGAGTCATCATCGCATCAATAATTTTATCACGGTTCTCTGAAGATGGAACAAGTTCTCATCTCATAACATTATATAAACAATGGTGACATTGAAATAGTAGTAAGGAGAATTTGGCATGTTGTTTCTTTTTCTATTCTTGATTAATGTATTGCATCGAGAATGATCCGGATTATTTTCGGCATGAAATGAGAGCGGAGATATAATAAAGAAATGTACAAATATGTTGGCACAGTGACAGACCCAGGGTTCAACGCTTAACAGTGCACCAACAAAACCCCAATTACCAGCCCTTTCGGCAACACTTGTGAAGCAGGTGAAGTATCACCCGAGGTAGAAGTAGGGGAGTTACAGGACACAACTATCTGTAACCAGGCTGGGACATAGATATGTGATAAAATCACTTCACAGAGTATTCTATTAATGCTTAGAAGGTGACATCCATTAGTTTCTTAACATCCCAGAGCATAATCAAGGATAGATCGGTGTAGTAGCAATAGATGATTATATATCCTGAGCACTTAGCATTATAGGTTAAATCTAGCATTCATTTACCCTTAACACAAGTAAAGTACTTAAGCAACAAAAGATCTATCTATTATACATCACAATCAAAGCACTAAGCAAATTCATAACAGAAATAACACAGTACAAAGCAAACCATGAGACACCATATATACGTAGTTCACCCCAAGGTGGGGCTACATCCACAAACCGCTTCTCCTCTTTATTATTCGCCAAGATCTTATATTCAGTCACTCTTGTGCACTAAGCCACAGAGTCGAGCTCTGCACCAAACAGGAGATCTACGCACTAAGCACTAGATCCTCCTTCCAAAACTAGGTCAAATGCACAAAGCCAAACCCTCTATCACAGTATTTGCACCTTCTACAAAATCATAATCTTGCACATACATTCATTTGCACAAAGCAACTATGTTCACACATAACTACATTCACTTCCCTACTTCTACAATACATTCCCCTTTATTTATACTTTACAATAAGGCCTAAACATGGGAAAACCACATGGGTCGACATCCCATAAACCCGTTACAAAACCCTAGAGGACCCTTTACTGGGTCCACATAACCCTCAAAAATGGATGAGATCCGTTATCTCAGCTCCGCCTGGGCACTCCTTCTTTGACCAACGTGTTGAAGTCCAAAAGTGGGCCAAATCTGACCAAAGTTTCCTCAAAACTTGGTCGAGGGCCAACAAGAGATCTATCAGATATCCAATAATATAATAGAGATATATCAAAGTTATAACCATAAACACAGAGATACATTAATACACAATTTATATTAATGAGCGAAATGTAAAAAACTGTAGAAATACAAAGTGAAAGACTCACTAGAATGGTGGCAACTTATCTCCGAGAAGAGATGTGACGGCTACGCTCATTCGCAAGAAGATGATCATTACAATGAGGCTCCAAAGGACTTTTTAACATAAATAAAATCCAAAACCCTAACCCCAGAAGATGAAAAGGCAATAGGTTTGTGGACCTCATTTTGGGTAGTTTGGTGTATCAACTTCACGGGGGCGTAACTTTGGCATACGAACTCTGTTTGGTGCGCACGATAGCTCGTTGGAAAGGTATCAATGAGGAGCTTAATTTTGGGGGTTCAATCATTATTTTGGTGATCATTAAGGTGATTGATCGTGAAAAAACGTCATTTAGGCCCTCAAATGGACTTGGAAGTTTACGACCCGAAAAACTACTAAAAATAGTAAATTGCCACAAAATTGTTTTGAACTTGTTGGAATAGGTGGATGGCCACCAATATCCACCTGGATCAATCCTCCCTCCTTAGGAAGCAATGGTCTCCATTATGTTGAGTTCACGGGGGAGAGGGGGAAGCGTTTGTGGAATCTAAACCTTGGTGAGTTGCTTTCCTTGCTAAAGAAGCTGTGCTACTTGGCTTATGGAAGGTTGTCGAGAACCTAATGTTGGAAGGGTTGAAATTTTTTAACCAATCTGGCTACAGATATGTCTGTGTGCAGAAGGAATCATTGCGCTTTGCTTCAATCTTGTCGACCTACTTTTGTTGGATATAAGGTGCTTTGATCGAGTCTGCAATGGTTGTAGTGTCCTTTTGTTCACCTTTTGAACAGATTGTGAAGAAGGTGAATTTTGTAGTATGAGATACTACCTTGCGACACTATTTACGTGGGACAGTAATTAGAACTACCTCTAGTATCCTATAGAGATGACCCCCCATAGTAACAATGGCACTACAGGGTCGAGACTCATAAATAATATGGCGCTTCCACATATATGGTTGGCCCAAAAGAACATCACAGACATCCAGTGTAATGTCCCTTTCCAAATAGGAGCTCCAGAGAGGAGGCTTAATGGTTTAAATAGCTCCATTAGACTATAGCCAGGGCCAAAAAGGGGTAAACAGGGTTACTAGAGATCACTCTAGCCAAGGGTGTTATAATTTGAAAGTGACATTGAGCTAAAAGTGGATAAAACCGCTTTTAACCCAACTTGAGCTAAAAATAGAAGAGACAAGCTAAAAATAGAGTCAACATCGAATTAGGGTTTTAGGCAGCTATAAGAGAAGGTAAAGCGACCTAATTCATCATTATGCGGATTTTGACTTGTCATTAAGGAGAGAGGCGCATCTCATGAGAGATAGTTCAGTGGATTCCAGGAGGAATACACCAGTGGCTGATTTCGGTGTTGAGAGACACACCCTAGTCATCGGGGAGGTCACATGGGTCTTCCATTAGTCTTTAGTAGCAATTCTACAGGATTCAGAAACAAGGGCGCATTTGTTCAGGGAGAGGGCACAACTTATGAGGAGTTTTAGTGGATCGACTTGTCACATTCAGGGAGATTTCATATATTCCCCTCTGACCTATTTGAGAGGAAGCCCAGGCACATCTTTTGCCTGGTTTCTCATCATATTCTGACAGAGGAATCATCTGGGGCACATTTTCCAGACATTGGGAGTGCAACACTTGGGGAGGACACATTCGGGGTTCCCGAGCAATCATCAGATCAGATCGAGAGAAACCCTTTCGACCCATTTCACAGTAGGCCAGGGCAATCAGTTTTAGACACATATCAGCCAATTCCAACGGTGGAATCACTGGGGCGTAGTTTTCTAGTAGAAGAGGGGTGCATTCCCCCAGGGGGATCCATCTGGGGTCTAGACACACCAGCAGAGGGGTCAATTAGTCATCGGGATCAAGAGAGACAGTAGGGTGCACTATTTGGGACAATTTCCAAATTGATCCGAGAGATCTAGCCATCGGGGCAAACTTTCCATACTTGCAGCAGTTACCATGTGAGTTGCCATAGCTCCAGATCATCCATTGATCCTGTAGTGTTAATCTATTATCGAGTATTATCAATTAGTTTGCTTATTGTATTCCGGCTAAGATCCTTTTTTCATTTATCTAGTCGAGTGATTCATTTTATTCAGCCACATTCGACATTTGTACTTCGCAGAGACATCATAATATAAGCTTTGCAGTCTTTTGTTGTAATTGTTATTTATATGCTCATTTATATGTTGTAAACCATTAATCATACACACGTATTAGCAGAGATTCCTAGACTAACTGAATCTGGGATATTATAGTGGTATCATAGCTTTAGTCCTGTCAGCCTGTGACTAAAGACGACGAATGCAACATAGGACCGAGGGGGTTGTGAGCACATAGGTGACGAATATGTCACTTACAACAGACGCAAGGAGGGAAGACCTAGATCTAATTTTCCCCCTTTTCCTCCCATCTCAGAGGAAGAGGAAGAGGTGCGGAGGAAAGTAGAGAGAAGGGCAGAGTGTGAGGATGAGGTTGAGGCAGAGAGGATGTTAGGACACATATATGAGAGACCAAAGGGAAATGGTAAGGCCCCCATGGAACCAGAGGCAACCTTCATGCAGGTACTCAACAATCTATTAGTCAGTCAGTAGGCCATGACTCAATCTTTGGTGCATATGGCTGATAGATTGGCTATAGTGGGCACACAAACCCCACATGCAACACAAGGGAACTCAGGGGTAGGTAGTAGACCCTAGTCACTTACTCGCACATACATCTCTTCGAGTAGGACTCCCAGGCCATTGCTCCCCAGTTTTAAGAGGGAAACCCCAACAACAACACAGTAGTCGATAGCACAAAGGTCACCCACTCAGGCGGAGGACATTGCATAGTACAAGAGGGAATATGCAACATTGGGTCGTGACTTCCATCAGGACATGACCCTGGTCGATTATTGTGGACTCGGACTTAGGAACCGCCTAAGAGAGCCTCAAAGAGGAGGACAGTAGCAACAACATGGGCATAACATTGATTTCATCAGAAAAATTGGTAAACTCACTATACCTTCTTTTGAGGGATCATCCAAATGCACATCCAGAGCTTGGGTAGAAAAGCTAGACACATACTACAAGCTCAACCAGATGACCAAGATAGAAGCCATCAGTTTCGCTACCCTACACTTGGATGGTGAGGCACACGAATGGTGGCATCATGGACTGGTGAAGTTGGGACACAATCACATCACCTCCTACAGGGAGTTCAGAGAGAGACTCATGGACAGGTTTGACAGGAGGGATCCAGATATCCATTTCAAGGATCTGGCCCAGTTGAGACAAATTGGCACAGCTGAGGCATTCATCATAGAGTTTTAGCGGGTGGCAATAGTAGTGCAAATATATCTGAGCCCGGGATGATCATGTTATTCACAGAGGGTCTCACATAACCCTTTAGAGGATGGGTGAAGGCATACAAGCCTCACACCTTGCAGGATGCCATCTTATGCACTCGAGATTTGGCAGACTCAGCACCAAAGACTAAACCCTTTTCCAAACCCTTTGTACCACAGAGGGACTGAGACAGGAAGCCATTCCAAAGAGAATGGAAGAGCAAGGAGAAGTTGGATGATGAGACGAGGCGAGATCTTATGAGGAAGAATCTTTGCTTCACCTGCAAAGACCCTTGGGTCCCAGGCCACGGGTGCATGGGCAAGGGAGAGATTCATTATATTGAGGTGGCAGCATACAGTGTGGACAGTGAGAAGGAGGAGCATGATAGTAGATCCACTAGCTGAGAGGAGGAGCCAACACCGACAGAGGAGCAACCTCCTGGTAGACCACCAACACCAACAACGACCCACCCACTGGTAGTTCCACAACCTCATGAGTAGGGTAACAGACGAAAACCAACAAAGGGAGGAGTGATAGTGACCCTTTCTGGTGTTCCTAGGTATGATACGCCCCGGATTAGAGGGACTATCCAGGGACAATGGGAAATCGCCATGATATATGGTGGGGCCACCCACAACTTCATTGGTATCGAGAAAGGCACTTCAGATAGAGGATTTTGAAGGGTTTGATGTCGCAGTAGCAGATAACCATACAATGGAGTGTCTAGACAGAGTTTTGACTTGGAGATAAAGTTAGGCAACTACACAGTGAGAGACAGATTTTATGTGGTTAACCTATCTGACATAGATGTGGTATTGGGAGTCCAGTGGATGATCACATTGGGCAAAATCACCACCAACTACCAAGCCTTGGAGATGGGGTTCAGAGACAGTGACAAGAAGAGGGTTGTTCTAAGGGGCATGTCTACAGGAGCACCCAAGACAGTTTCGACCAAGAGTATGGAGAGTATATTCAGACATGGGGAGGTAGAATATGTCACAGAGTACTTGATTAATACGTGGAAGGATTCATAGGGTCGATAGTAGTATCAGACATAGATCAGGAACTTGTTGGGACAAAATCAACAGGTTTTTGGGTCGATTCCACCAAGGAGACCACTTGACAGCGGGTTTGAGCACACCATTGAGTTGGAGGAGGGGGCCAAACCTATGATCACACGACCCTATCATCATCCTAGGAGGTTCAAGGATGAGATAGAGAAAGCAATTAAGGAATTGCTAGCAATGGGACACATTAGACCTAACAGGAGTCCATTCGCTTCTTCAATTGTCTTAGTTTTGAAGAAGGATGGTACCATGAGGATGTGCATTGATTACTGGGCCTTGAACAAGAAAACCATCAAGAATCGATATCCTATCCCTCGCATTGATGAGTTGATGGATGAACTGCATGGGGCAGTTTTCTTCTCGAAGATTGATCTACGCTCTATGTATCATCAGATCATCATCCGAGAGCAAGACATAGAGAAGACGACATTTCGATGTCACTTTGGTCATTTCAAGTTTTTGTTTATGCCATTTGTGATAACCAATGCACCGACTACATTTTAGTCTTGCATGAACCACATATTCAAGGATCAGTTGAGAAAATCAGTCTTGGTTTCTTCAATGACATCTTATTCTACAATAAGACATGGTAGGAGCATATGAGGCACTTGGATGAGGTATTGAGCATCATGGAGGCCCAGTCACTATACGCCAAAGAGTCCAAGTGTGAGTTCGGTATGATAGAGCTACTTAACTTGGGACACATAATCAATGCATAAAGGGTACAGGTACACTAGGAGAAGATCAGGGTCATTCTGGATTGGCCAACACCCAGGAATGTTACAGAGTTGAGGAACTTCTTCGGGTTATGTATCTATTACAGGCGGTTTGTCAGGGGTTTTTCTCAGCTTGGAGCACCACTGAAATATCTCACCAAGCATGGGGCTTTTATCTAGACCGATGAATCACAAAAAGAATCTGATCACATGAAGGAAGTCATGGGCACATGTCCAGTGTTAGCATTACCAGACTTCACTTTAGCATTTGCACTAGAGTATGATGTGTATGGCGAGGGTATCGGGGTAGTTTTGATGCAAGGAGGTCACCCCATTTTATTTAAGAGAAGGAAGCTCAGTCAACCCGAGAGGTTGTACTCCATTTATGACAAGGAAATGTTGGCAATCATGCATTCCTTAACCAAATTCAAACAATATTTGGTGGGAAGCAAATTCGTGGTCAAAATAGATCACAACAACTTGAAGTATTTCCTTGAGAAAAAGGACCTCAGTGAGTGCCAATAGAAATGGGTGACGAAGGTACATGCATTCGACTTCGACATGGAGTATGTCAAGGGGAAGAAGAACATTGTGACCGATGCACTATCTAGGACACTTGTGGCATGTTCTTTGATGGAGATTTCGATAGATTAAAAATCCCCCTTGTTAGTGGAATATTCCAAGAACAAGTTCACTTTTTAGGTACTGGATGGACAGATTCAGGATGACAGGTACAAGGTCATTGACGATTTCATATTATACAAGGACAGAGTCTACTTAGTACCAGATTCAAGGCTCAAGAAGAAGATCATCGCAGCAGTTCATGATTCACCACTAGAAGGCCATCAGGGTTTTTTCAAAACGTACAGGAAGATCAGGGAGAGGTTGTCATGGAAAGGCCTCAAACAGGACGTTATGTGGTACATTGGTGAGTGTGTGACTTGTCAGCATAACAAGTTAGGGCATATGCTTCCAGCAGGGCTACTTCAGCCACTTCCCATTCCAGAAAAAAAAATGGGAGAGCATATCGATGGAATTCAACGTAGGCCTACCCAAGGTCCAGGGTAAGGACTGCATCTATGTAGTGGTCAACATATTGACCAAGTTTGCTCACTTCTA